>JAJOOS010007260.1:0-17660 GCA_029582725.1 Solanum chiquidenum
ATACAAACACAAACGCATTTTATACAATTTGCGTTTTTTGTATAAAGTGAGAGAGGCGAGTGAGAGAGCGAGATCTGGGAGAGTGGCGAGCGAGATCTAGGAGAGGGGAGAGAGGGGAACGAAAATATATGTATATATACAATTGTCTCTCGCTTTATACAAACACAAACACACTTTATACACTTGCGTTTGTATAAAAAACGAGAGAGGCGAGGGAGAGAACGAGAGTGGTGAGCGAGATTCACCAGGAGAGAGGTGAAATAGCAACAATTTGCTATGGGGTACAATTAAATCAAACTATATTTATAACATTTAATTTGAATTAATAGTTTGCTATTATATACAATTTTCCCTTTTATAAATGCTTTTTCTTGGCAAAAATAAATAAATTACTCGATCTATTTTCGTATCTCTCATAATATATATTTTAACTTAGACATCAGGGTTATGAAAATCCACGAGAATCTTAAATTCAATCAAAATTCATCTTCATCGACCCATGAAATAAGATAACTTTGGGCCCAATAGAAGCCTGCTCTTCTTTAGCTGATAAAATGTCGCCGAAGATGTTAAAAAGGCTCTCACTTTGCAGAAATACCCTCTTTTAGGAATCGTATTTATGGAATAGTCACAATGATAAACTTTTAAAAGTTTAATTTTTTTAATATATTTTAAAATTTGATTATTATTATTATTATTATTTAATATTAGTAAAGTAGAAATAGAAATAGAAAATTATAATAACTCTTCGCTTTCTAAATTGGACAAATAAAATGAAATATATATTTATATAGAAGTCAAGTAATATAAAACGAAGAGAATATATATAAGGACAAATTCAGAATTTAATGTTTATAAATTTCAACGATGATCTCATGTTATACTAATTCCTTCCTCTCGTGTTAATTGATGTTTTAGCTATCAATAAATATAAAGTTATAATTTCCTCTTAAATATTGTGGTTAATTAAATGTTAAGAATATAGTGAAAAACAAAATGAACAGAATATAAATTATTAATAAATTTAAATAAGCAAGCTAATAAGTGTAATGATTTGATTGGAACTATAGAGTCTAGAGAAACTTCAAGAAAAAAAAAAGAGCAAGTGTTATAATATACAAAAGAACATAAAATAAAACTAAAACAAAATATAGGATTCCCATTTTCCTTTATTTATTTTAATAATTTTGGATTATATTTGAGGGGGTCCATTCATGGTAAAGAGAATAAAGGTTCTTTTTTTAATTTTTTTTTAAAAGAATTGTATAAGAGGTCATTTTTGGTGTGCTATGCCCTTTGGGGGTTTTCATTGTTTTTTTTTTACTTAGATGACCATCATAATTTAGACTATAGTCAAATTTGGGAATGGTATTTGCATTTTCGGCTTCATTTTCTTGTAAGTTTCTAATATTTCGAATTCACTAACTCGATTGTTTGAGATTTTTTTAATATATTTTTACGAAATATGTTATTTAGCCATCGTTATTTAAGAAGGTACGCTAGTCAAACCAATAGAAAAATAGGCAACAATGGTTGTACTCGGCTATGTATGTATGATTGAATTTTAAGCAAAAATGGTGAATTCAGTCATATAAAACTTCAGACATCATATATATGATTGAAGTTATTATAATGTGGATAATCTAATAATTTACCTACAAGAGAGATTATCTAGATATTAATCTCAAAATTAGATTATTTATATACTTTGACCTTTTAGATTTGTCTTGTGTAGAGCTATTAAAAAGGGAAGTATTCGCTATCATTATATGAGATTTTTCTATTTCTAAAATTAGAATTAGAAACTTTCGATTAAGAATATATGATTCTTATTTATCTTTGTCTTCTCCAATATTTAACCTTCGTGTTGTTCTTCCATTTAATTTTGTGGACTATACCCTTCGTAAATACTCCACATAGCAATAAGGGAAGTCAACTATCACCTTTTTTTTAATTATAAAAATATAAGGGATAATAATTAAAAATACATTTGAAAGTATTATTTTTTGTGAGTGTTTTATTTGAGCAATTAAGTGTTTCAAATTTTATCTGAACTATTATCATCTATTTATCAAAACCTATCTCGACTAGTATTTGATGGTGTCTGGTCTACACTCTTCTTCTTTTTGTTTAAAAATGGTATCAAATGACACGGTCCACGTAGATAACTAAAGGAATTAATTAGAATTTTAAAAAAAAATGATCAAAAGCTCACTTGTTATATCTTTTTTGAGAGTTTCCTATTTAAATTATTGTATTTAAGTTTTCTATTTGAACTATCACTAACCATTTATCAATACACATCGCAAATTTCATGACTCTTTTACCATATGTAGTATGCCATTTGTAAAAGACGATTTTTTAGTTATTTAGGAGAAGCATTATTGAGTGTGAAATGTGAATAAGTTTGTTCTTTTGAATATGTAGGCATTAGCCATTTATTAGGAGGAAAAATCAACATAATGATTCTAACATTTTGACTTTTTTTACTTCAATAAGAACCATATTATGTTTTTTTATGAATGTTTCTTAACCCGTCAAAAGCAAGTGAAAAGAATCCAAAAGTTATTTTTTCAGAACCAAAAGTTATTTTTTTTATAAACGCTTTCGAAATCAATTTTGATCAAACACAAATTATTACTGGAACCATTTGCAAGCCTATGCTTTGCTCCTAGGAAGAGGGGGTGGGGTGGGGGTGGGGTCTTTTCTTGAGTTATGATACATGTTGCATATTGATTGGCACTTGTGATGCAATCTCTAAAAAAAAAATGATAAAGTGATATATGTATTAGATAGACATATATATATATATATATATATATACAAATATTTGATTACAAGATTGTCTATAAACTCAAGGCACAGATGATCTGAGATTGATCCCTCCTCAATGTATTCTGAGTCGAGCATGTTGCATACGGTTTACATTTTCTATGTGGTTAGCAGGCTACTACACAGTAAAAATTTACCTAATACCACAAAGTGCTCACCAGAAGGATAGAGGATATGATCTCCAGAGGTTATACAATTGCGGATTATATTGGCTTTTTTTTTTGTACCACCACCCCCCGCCTCCCCAAAAAACAAGGCCTAATTTAGTTAACTAGGCAACTTGAAAGTGGTCACTTTCTTTTCCATTTTGGAATGTAATTTAAATACATTAAAATACCTTTAAATTACTTCCTAATATTCTCTCTTACATTCTTTAGCGAAAGGCATTGTTCTCCTTCAACTATACTTTTCAACTCTTGCGACCATTTTTCCCCTTCCATCGGTGTTTGACATTCGCAACTAATTCATATTTATATTGCATGAAAAAAACTCATTAAATGAGATAATTTTTTGTACCATTAATTTTGAAATATTTGATTAAGGCTGAAAGCACACTATTTATCTTGTCACAATCCTCGATGCTTGTGATGATCAATTAATTACATATACAATTTGCAAAGTTTCGTTACATATATGCATAAGAAACCTTTAATTTTGGTAGGTGTAAAAATGTTTATTCTTTGTCAACTAAAAGTACCTTTCAAGCTTTTGATTACAAAAATAATTTATTCTACAAGACTATGTATCACAAGAGAATAAATAATAATGCGTCATTGTAGCTAACTTATTTAAGAAAAGAGAGAAAAAAAAGAGTCCAAAGTTCCCATATGATTTTCCTTAGCAATCATTTCTTTCTTTTAACAACTAATATTTTAAAAATAATTCCCCTTCTTTTTTCCTTCAAGTTGTCATTCAATTAGAATATTTTGATATATTTATAATTATCTGATATTTAAATTTATTAATCTGACTAATTTAAATTTACGTTTAATATGGTACATTCAATAACATAACATTATCGTATTAGTTGTGGCACTCTATTTTGTGCTCTTTATGTTGGATTTAGCAATTATGACATGATATAATGTGGATTTTTCCAACCTATTATTAAAATATATTTTATTTAAAAAAATGGAATCAGAAAAGCTGATGCATTATTGGATAATATCTGGCTTATGATGTTAAATGTACTTCTCCCACTCTGTTATGTTGACACTTTAGATAAGCCACCCCAATTATTGAGCTCTAATAATATTCTCTTGGAAATTGGCAAAAAAAATATATATATATATATCCTAATCAGACCTTTTTATAATCGTTATTTTCTATATAAAAATATATATTTTTTACTATAAAGGCTATGTTTTTCTAGAACTGATTTTCATATTATATTTATATTTATATTGCAGTCAAAATATATCCAAAGAAATGGTGTTATTAGAGAAAAAATTGACTATAACTAACAAATTATAAACCTTCCAATATTATAATAAATTAATAAATAGAAAACTAAAGATTCTTATGTCATCTTTTGAGTAAATAAAAAGAAAGAGAAAAAATTTGAACAAGATGATATGCTCATATCATTTTCAAGGAATTAACTAACACTTATTTCATTTAACAATGACATTCCCATCTCTTCTTATCCATATATATATATATAATAAATCGAAAAAATGATATCTATCAAGGCATTCATAATTTTCAGAGTCCAAACTCGAGGCTAACCCAATGCATTCATAATTTTTAGAGGTCAAACTCCAGACTCTAACTAAAAATTCTATCCATCCCCTCATATCCTTCGGTGATAAGTGAGTGATTACATAATTTTAGTTAAATTAAATATTTCAAGAAGCTAGTGTATAATAGTAATTTATAAGGTATTCTATTTACATGATAGTTTATTAGTATACAATCATGAATAATGACATGAATGAGTTATTTGTAATTCTACTTTTGGTCAATTGTTTTTCTAAGTCAATTGTTTTTTTTTCCTTAAAAATTTAATCCCTTATCTCTTAGGAATAATAGCAGTGTTGATCCCTAAGTTATTTGTAATTGTATTTTTGCCTTTGTGATATATGATTCGGGATATTTAATCTTTCATAAATTAATTTTTTTATCGTCTATTTATGTAGAAAATATGTTATTTGACTATTTATAGAACTATAATATATTTAAATTTGAAGTAACTATATGAGTAATTACGTGACGAAGACGGTTAATATTTATGAAAAAATTATGCATATTCACAAGCAAATGGATATAAAAAAAATGCACCAACTAATTGAAGGTTTAACCTCAAATATGTTTGAAGATCTCAAAAATGATCTTTCAATTCAAGAAGAATTTGCAAAATTCCATTCAAATTCTTCGAAAATTGAATTAACTTTTGGCACGGAAAAAAAGTAAGAAGTAGGGAGGAGAAGCAACGGAGTGCATTAATTCTTTCGCTTTTTTTAATGTTTAGTCAA
Organism: Solanum chiquidenum; assembly: GCA_029582725.1. Taxonomy (NCBI): domain Eukaryota; kingdom Viridiplantae; phylum Streptophyta; class Magnoliopsida; order Solanales; family Solanaceae; genus Solanum; species Solanum chiquidenum. Next base: position 5,307 of record JAJOOS010007260.1, read on the forward strand.
ATATCATATGGACTAAATTTATAATTTACTTATAATTGAAGGACCAAAATGATATTATCCTTAAGATTTAATAACTATAATTAAGATGACCAATTATTTTTCCATGCTAAATAAATGAGTAAATTGCACCAATAATTGAAATCTTTTATTTTCATGAGGTGGATTGAACTGTCACAAACCACAAACTATTGAGATAGAAAAGGAGATATAGTATTTTCTTAATCAATGACCTAAACTAAAGAATTGATTCGAATGGCCAACTTTTGAAACCAAAAAATAAAATAAATATGTGGTTATTAATTTGCTCAACAAATAAACATGTCAATTTGGACAATTGCATTTAATTAGTGGTGACAATTTTCTTTGATATTTTCATACATTTTTCTAAAACAAATGTTAGGTAATGGTCCTCTAAACTAGAAATTTCTTTCAAGGAAAAGGATAAAATAAATGAAGTAATTAATTAGAAGAGATATTCCTAATTTAAACAATGGTTAATACAAGATTGAGAAGAATATTTGTTCTTCATATTTTATATATTACATGCCTACTTTAATTTCTTAATGGTCAATAATGGAGTAAAGATTACCAAATTTACAAAAAGAGAATAATATGCCAACTCACTATTGAAATCCCCCCACCCAAATAATAATATGTTTTTTTATAAAAAAAGAAAGAGATTAGGCCATGATTATTTTGTGAACTACAACTAATACAATATATATTTTCTTAAAAATGAGGAATTAAATGCCTTAAAGGAATAATATGTAACAATTGAAAATGATCACTAAGAAATGAGGCATGCGAGAGGAATGGCAGAGATAGAATTTTCACCCACGAAATAGTTAGCTAGATTAGAATCTCTTTATTTTAAATTGGACATCAATGTTCAAGTTATGAGAATATGTAAAATTTCAATAGAGAATACTTTGCTCTTTAATAAATTTTAGACAATACAAAATTAAATTAATCAGACCAGCAAATATTAAAATTCAAATACACTAAAAAGAAGAAGAAAAATAAATTGAAATGAGAAGGAAAATTGAAAAGAAAAATGGAGGTTCGTTTTCTCTTTAATACATCCTAGATGCAAATTTGTATTAAATCAATATGTACCAAACATCAAACACCAAACAAACTAATGATATTAAACACATTGAAAATGATAGGGAAATTGAATAGAAAGATGTAGGTTCGTTCTTTCTTTAATAAATTTTAAATGCAAATTGAAATCGAATCAATACATAGTAATTACCAAACATCAAATACCACATAGACTTTTCAAAAAACACATTGAAAGTGACAGGAAAATTATAAGGAAAGATGGAGACGTATCTCTCTTAATAAATTCTACGCGATGGAAGATTAGTTTTAATCATATCAAATATTAAACATTTAAATTTAAAAAGAAAAAAGAACACATTGAAAATGAAAAGGAGAGATGGAGGTTCGTTATCTCTTTAATAAATTTTACGTCATGAAAGTTCAATTTGATCGAATCAATAAATATCAGCCCGATTTAAAATGTCTCGAATGTAATGTGAAGTTTACTAACTCGAATCCAAACTCAGTTAAGCTATAATCAGTGGTGAATCTAGATTCAAAATCAACCAATAAACTAATTCTCAAAGTGAATTTTGAACTCTCCTCAATTATTAAGCCAACCTCTAATCTTAAGTTATAGAGGTTCAAAATCTACATTTTTTTTTAACTTCAAAATCTGTATATATACATAAAAAGAAATTTAAAATAATCTCCTCGCTAGTTACTACTCTCCAGATTTACATCTCATACTATAATACGAATATCAAATATCTAAGAAAAACCAAATATATATTTTTATTGCATTATTTAAATATATTTTTTCCACCCACCCACCCTAACACCACACCCCCACCCCCACCCACTACAAGTACCCTTCCATTTTCTCTCTCTCACCACCTAAAATCCCAAAAATCAAACACACCTTTCTCTCTCTCTAAAATAGAAGACAAAACAGAGCTTCAAATTTAGTACTGAAAAAAAGAAGTCTTTCAAACTGGCGATTGATAATCAAGATTCTACAATCCTTGAAATCAAACACAAGAACAGAAGAATTATGGTAAATTTCAACTAAATCCCAAAAACCCCTTTTTGTCTCTTTTCATTGGCATTTAGACATAAATTTGATTGAAATTTGAAGAGAAAACAGAGTTTTGAAGTGTAACTTTTTAGAAATGGTATTTAAAAGTTCAAGTTTTTTTGTTTTAAAGAAAATTCACTTAATGTTTTTTCAAATTTGGAAAACTCATTTTCAAAAATTCACTTATCATTGATTTAGGTGTTTGGATATAGATTGGATTGAAATTTCAAAAATAAATAAATTGAAGTTGTGTTTGGACGTGCGTTCCCCTCGAAAAAAGTAAATTTTGTGAGTAGAAAAAAAGTGTACTCATCCAATTTCATTGATTTCGTAGGCGTTTGGACATAGATTTGATTGAAACTTTTTTTAAGAAATAAGTTTTTGAAGTTGAAATTTAAAAATGTTATCGAAAAATTAAGTTGTATATTTGGACATGCATTTCGCTTGAAAAAATTGAAATTTTATAAATGATAAGAAATTTCACCTCAAAAATTGGTCAATTTTTTTTTTTTAAAAAAATAATTTAGAAACTATCTTCAAATACCAACCAAACTTCAATATTTTTTATTTTATTTTTTTGTTGACACCATTTTATTTTATTTTGGGTATAGGGTGCTGGAGAACCTAATGAAGAAGAAAATAATTGGCCACCATGGTTAAAGCCATTGCTTAAAGAGAGATTTTTTGTTCAATGCAAGTTACATATTGATTCTCATAAGAGTGAATGCAATATGTATTGCCTTGATTGTATTAATGGCCCTCTTTGTTCTCTTTGTTTATCTCATCACAAAGACCATATTGCCATTCAGGTATATCTTATTAAATAAATTATAATAAAGTATTTCGTATTTAACGTATGGTTTGAAAAAGGATCGTACTCTAAAGAGAGTGTGATGTAGACAATTTATTATAATGCAAGCATTAATGAGTGTGACTTATTTTGATTCTTTTACCATTTTAGTTGCGATATGTTATTCAATGGTTACATAGTGTATCGTGGGCTAATGGTTGCATTTGCCTTTGCGCTGAAATCTTCCTTTGATTTTTAAGAGAAAGAGGTGGATTCAGAATTTAATCTCTATAAATTTTAATATTTTAGATTTTTCGCATTGAAGACGTTTTGTACTTTTAAAGTTATGAGTTAACAATATACTACTACTTTTTGCAATTTTAGTACTTCATCTGTCTCAATTTATGTAATTTACTTTCTTTTTTAGTCAGTTCAAATAGAATGATACATTTCTATATTAAGTAATAATTTAATTATAAAATATATATTTTACCCTTAATGAAATGATTTACAGTCACACAAATTTCTATCGTTCATTTTGGACCACAAGTTTTAAAAGTCTTCTTTTCTTCTTAAACTCCGTGTTGAATCAAACTAACTCAGATAAAATGAGACGAATGGAGTAGTTTTTTACTAGTAAAACTTATGGTCTACATCAAAAATACTAGATCCGCCTGTTAAGGAAATTCAACAATTTATATAAATACTCAAGTATACTTTTTTAACATATTTACACTGTAATTTTCTGACAAAGGAGATTTAATTGAATCTTGTTATATATACAAATATTTTTTTTGGTTTATAGCAAGAATTTAGTACACTGAAATACTCTTTTTGAAAGTATGAAATGATTGATTTTGGGTGCTCTATTTTTTGTTGGACAGATAAGGAGGTCATCATACCATGATGTGATAAGGGTGAATGAGATTCAAAAGTATTTGGACATTTCTTTAGTCCAAACATACATTATCAACAGTGCTAAGATTGTCTTTTTGAATGAAAGGCCACAACCTAGGCAAGGCAAAGGTGTCACAAATACATGCCAAGTTTGCCAAAGGACCCTTCTTGATTCCTTCAATTTTTGCTCTCTTGGTTGCAAGGTACTTCAAATCGACATTATTTTCGAATTCTTCAAAAATAATGTCATATATGTGTTAGATTGTCTAAAAATGCATAGAATCAATATTACTCGAATGCTTAAAAAATGATATCTCACATGTGTGGGAATATCTAAAAGTGCATAACTTTTGAAAGGATTCAACATACTAGGCAGTATTTTGAAGAGTCTGAATAATATAGTAACATAAAACAACAATGTCCTTCTAGAGAAATTCTTCTTTTTTCCCTTGACCAAATTTTCTTGCATTGCATTTATTTGACTCTTAATGGCATTTTGATTTTGGAGGATGCAACACATCTGCTCGGATTCTCCAAAAAGATTGTACTTGGGTTCTTCAAATTACAATATTTTTGGAGTATACACATTGCATTTTTTGGAGGATGCAACATACACCTTATGGTTATATTGTTCAGACTCTTCAAAAATTTATCGTCAAATCTTTTAAAAATGTGATACTTTTGAAAGATCTGACACAACACGCACTCGTTAACATTTTTATAGATTCTTTCCATCTTAACATAAGACATAATGCCCTTCTAGAGAAACTTTTTTTTCCTTTACCAAATTTTCTTGCATTTATTTGACTTTTTAATGGCATTGAATTGAATTGGGCGTGTCCAAGAATCTTGAATTGTGTATATTTCAAGGTATATTTTGGTTTAATGGTCGTTTGGTATTAAATGGAGGTGTGGAAATTTCACTCACATTTATTGGTCTATTGATAGGAAAACTTTGGCATAAATAATCAACTTTTTTAAAAAAATTGGAAATTTCAAAAGTTGTTAGGAATTGAAACTTCAACTATTATACGTGAATTCTCCAAAATTGTTGTCCTCCAAAAATAACCTTTTTTAGCATCTGACATCATTTTTGAAGAATTCAATGACCCTTTCTTGCATTTATTTTGTACTCGAATTTGGAAATGACACTCAAATCTTGAGTATTACATGTCTTTGACATTCAATAACATATTATATGAATTGAATTGGTCCAAATAGAACAAAATGATTTATATAGTCGATATCAATTCGATTTTTTTCAGGTTATTGGGACCTCAAAGAACTTCATTAAGAAGCCGAGGGACTTATCAGCAAAAAGGCGGTTGAAGGCGATGGCATCGGACTCCGATGACTCTTACAGCCACAACAACCATGGTCGATATAGAAGTACCACCATCAACAAGTTGCAAAGTTTTATTCCATCGACGCCCCCTCCAACTTCTGTTAATTACAGAACGACCAAACGAAGAAAAGGAATTCCACATAGGTCCCCAATGGGAGGACTAGTTATAGAATATTGAGTCCTAAATTAATATACACAAAATATACAACTTTAGTTCTTACAATTACTAAAAAAAATACTAGTGCCTTTCTTCCAAAAAGGCCAGTGTTTGATAACTTTTGTCTATAAAGAGCAATAATGTAAAGTTAGGGGGTGAAAATTGAAACAAGAAAAAAATGGAAGGACTAAATGGGCTAAGTTAGAAGTTGGGATTAGATAATAAGTTACTATATATTTATGTATTGATAATATTATACTGTTTGTTTGTTTGTTTGTTTGACTCTTGATTTTCAAAGGTTTTGTATCTAAAAATTTAGATAATACTGTCCTATGGTTTGGATATTCAAACATTTTGTATCTATAAAGATGAGAGTTTCGGTATTGTAAATAATTTATAGTGTTTACATGCTCTGATTTTTTAATAAAACATTCTTGTTCTTGTCAAAAAAATAATTTTACATAATAAATAGGATGTTATTGAGTTGGAATTTATAGTACTTTTCCTATAGTTAATATCTAAATTTTTTGTTTAAAATATCAAATTATTGTAATCTAATTTAACTTTGAAAAATAGTCAAATTGACTTTCGAAAAATGAAACATGACAATTAAAAGTAGACAGAATGAGTATGAACAAAAGGCAAAATAGTAAAGTTGGTCAATCTATTAAAGATTTGATCTTAACCATCCTGTAAAATAGAAAGTGTTCATCTAATATTGGACGAAGGGTAATAAAGTGGGTAAGTTATTATGAAAAAGTTATACTTGTAAGTTATACGAGTTATAAAACATAATGAAGTAATATAATAAGGGAAAATTGTATGAAATAGCAAACTATTAATTCAAATTAAATGTTATAGCCATAGTTTATTTTAATTGTAATTCACAGCAAACATCTCTTTTTTTTGCCATCTGATTCAATATACAATTAGCCATTTTTGGTATACAATTAGCCATTTTTGGTATACAATTAGCCATTTAATACATTTCGGTATAAAATGTATTTTTGTTTGTATAAAGCGAGAGAAGAGTGTATATACAAATACAAATACATATATTTTCGTCCTATACACTTATAATTATACAAATACATATCTTATTATACAAATTACAATCTATAAATGAATTTATACAAAACTGAACAATTTGTATAAAATTGGATGTTTGTAGCGAATTATACAAAACAAAAGCTCCATAGCAAACATAAAATTTGCTATGGAGCTGATTATGCAAACTATAACTATAACATACAAATATGATTTTATGTTTACTATATGTGAAAGTTGTTCTAATAAAAATAAAAATAAAGAGTTAAGTAATATATGTTTATTCGACCAAATAATATATTAGTGGTAACTGGATTTTCAAATAAATATTTACAAATATTTAGTACAAATAAAAACTATTGAGCTTCTGTGAATCTATCCATTCTTTTCTAGATTAACATTATTTAGAAAAAAAATTGCAAAAATATCCCAAGCTATTTTTTTTAAAAAAATAATCATACTTTGTCTAGAAAACTGGATAACTTTAAAACTTCACCAAACCTACAATTTCCACTAATAGTTTTGCTATTCATTTCTCCAAAATTGATGCAACTTCTCATTGTGTTATGCCCTTTCATATTTTTTGCCTTTATCACATGTTGAGGCAATCTCATAGTAAACCTATCTTCATTTTCCCTAATTATAATTATAGAGTGCCCTGTGGATCGTGATCTCGTAAATTTTTTATCATTCTCTCGTAATTCAATACGTTCTGTTGACGGTGTCATCGTCGTTGTCGTTCCATTGCATCCTTTTTCATCATTATTAATGGTGTTTTCGTAATTGATTGTCATGTTGCATGCATTTTCTGATGACTCACCCTCGTTACTCATGCCATGCATTGGATCATTTACCGATTGTCTCCTGGACCCCATACATGACTGATGCTTAGTGCACTGGACTGAGTCTAGGTTTGCACGACATACTGGGCATGTCTTGTGTGATTTAAGCCAATAGTCAATGCATTCTTGATGAAACACATGGTTACATGTTAACAAACGAATAAAGCTATTGTCTACAAATTCTACCAAACAAATAGCACATTCAATTCCAAATTTACCCTCACCATAATCTTGTACACTTGAATAGATGAATGTTGGAAAAGATTGAATAATTAATGGATCAAGACCTTTATCATTTTTTGTTGGACAAATTGGATATCCAGCTACAGTAATATACCATGAGTCTAGTATATGTTGCATGAAACATCTACAAAAGAAAATGGTGAAAAAAATAATAAAAAGGACTAGAAAGACAATGAATGTGATAATTAAAGGTGGAGCGGAATATGATAATGGTGATAGTGATGGTGATAGTGATGGTGATGATGAGTTCTGTATGGAGCTCGTCAACATTTCTATTGAAGAAAGTAAAGCGAAAAAGTTATCTTAGTACTGCGAGATCCATAAATAGTGCCTTAAAACTATATTAATTTTGTGCGGTAACCAAAAAAGTAAAGAATATTATTCTAAACGTGAAAATAGATTTCTTTTTTCTAGAGTGACTGAGTAAATGTAGGACAATCAAGGATGTATTTTATCTCTGAACTAGTCAATTTATTCACACTTTGCTCGGTCATAAGTAATATCAACAAATTCATACTTTATTAAATATGGATTTTCTCACAAGATTGTCTAATTAAATCCCAATAAAATAGAGTTATAGTATCTTTTATATTTTAAATGTATTTTCATTGCTGCTTTATATTTTTTTAAAAGTATAAGTATTCGATATATGTAAATCACAAAACTTCTAAATCACATAATACATCTATAAGTAATAATATGTATTTATATCAAAAGTGTTATTTCAAGTTAATAAAAATATTGATTAATAGAAAATTAATTTAGGAATGAGTGAATTTCTTAGATCAACACTCGTAGAAGCAATGAAAATATTAATGTATATTATTATTAAAAGTAAAATATGACTAAATAGAGTTACAACAACTAAGAAGACTTCTTGATTTTCCACAAACTATTGGAATTATCAAATAGTAATTTATCATTCTCAACTAACATACAATTATCATAATTTTTGTGAATTCAATAATTTTTTATAATATCTTTAATAAATACGAGCTTCAATTTTATATATCGATTTTGCGCCCATCAATCTTCGTGATCATGATTTTGTTCAATTTCTTGTTGCTTATCCTCTGTTGGATTATCTTTGAATCCTTCTCAAAACTATCAAATCAAAAAAGGGAAAAAAATAAAATATGTTAGTAATAAATTCATACCCTCAAAAATGAACACTAAAATAATATTTGATCAGAATGTTTTCTCTTTTATGCCATGCCATCTATTCTATATTTTAGAGTTTTCTATCCAATATTCAAACAAATAGGGATGCAGCTAGAATAGTAGGATGGAGGTAAATGTCCAAATATGAGTTTCCTCGAATTCAATAACTTTTAAAATAAAGTAATATTTATGTTAAAAAATTTATTAACTATAAACAAATATTAAATTTAAAATTTAATTATTTATACTTTAAATAATTATTCTAAAATCTTCCATAAAATTAAAATTTTAGCTTCACCTCTTTGTTTCCACGCAAAACTCCATCATCCAAAAGAGTGTTGGATTCATTGCAACAAGAGAGGGCATATATATAGTCAAACTCCATAATCCTATATATATATATATATATATATAGGATTATTGTAGGTATCATAAATTTTAAATTCTTGATTCGTTCCTGCTGGACATTCTCATCTCGACGAATATCAATAGAAAATTTCATGGGAAATGGGCCGGGGTTATTATTATTTTTCTTCTTGAACTCATAAATGTCTAGTCAAATATTGTTACATAAAACCAAATAAATAAATATATATATATATATATTTAGGGAGAGGGAAAATGAGAGACGTGTTGAGTTTGAGTAAGCTATGGTTTTATAATGTTTTCACTGGTGATTAATATAATCATGTTAGTTACAAAAAAGAAAAGAAAATGAGAGACATATATATATGTACCTTGGAGGAGAAGAAGGCAAAGGAGACAACTTGTTGGCAAGATTAATAGCATCATCAATTGTATTAATGATGTGATTAAAACACAAATATCTACCATAGCTTGACACATCTTCATAGACACAAATATGTGCATCCACCAAGAAATCAACATCAACACTTACAAAAACTCCATTTTCATACATCTCTTTAGCTCCTTTTAGATAAGGATTTTTGATGTTTAAATCAGGATCCATTAATAATCCTGAGTTTATTGACACCATGTTTATCCCTCTATCCATGGCTAAACCCCATGCTGTTTTCTCTGCTAGTGTTTTTGATAATGCATACCATAACTGTCCATGAATAAAAACAACTTTTATTAATTAATAAGTATCAAATAATAATGTTTGAAGTTTGGTTGCATGCACAAGCAATATGTCAAGTTCAAATAAAAATTGTAATTTTATATGTGGATTTTTCTGATTTGAGTCGCCTATGTTTGAAGTTAATCTTGAAGTGGTCAAAGTTACAAAAACTAATAAAACTCCATATGTGGATTTTTGTGACTTTAGTCGCATATGTTTGAAGTAAGTTTTGAAGTGGTTAAAGTTACAAAAACTAATAACACTTCATATGTGGATTTTTGTGACTTTAATCGCCTATGTTTGAAGTTAGTTTTGAAGTGGTTAAAGTTACAAAAACAAATAAAGCTTCATATATGAATTTTTGTGACTTGAGTCGCCTATGTTTAAAGTTAATTTTAAAATGGTTAAAGTTACAAAAACTTATAAAACTTCGATTATGCCTTCAATGATAGTCTCAAAATTGTCATATGTGCATTTGCTCATTTAGATAAAATTTGTAACTTCAGACACGATTTTTTATAACTTCAATCATATTTATTTGAAATTGACTCTGAAGTGGATAAAGTTACAAAAACTAATAAAACTTCGATTATGCTTTAAATAGGAGTCCCAAAATTGATTAAATGTGCACTTGCCCTCAGATTCACAGCGTAGGTCCCGTTAAATAGGAAAAACGCGTCCTATCAAAATATACCATATAAATTTTGAAGAAAAAATAATTTAAATGTTGTTGACATACCTTGTATTTACGACAAAAATTGATGTCACTCCAATGTTTTTCATCAAGATCAACATGAGCTAAAGTTTTTTTATCATCAAATCCCCAAATAATTGCTGTTGCTGAGGAAGTGAATACAACTTTTTCTATAGTATCTATTTGTGCACATGCTTCCAATACATTATGTGCTGCCCTTACCTCTATTTCTGCCATATATTCCTGCACATTTTTCATTAAATATTCAATTTGTATAATTACATTATTTGTAAGTATAAAAGAATAATTTGGCAAATATGAAAATTAATTTGATACGAAATGGACTTTGTGCCAAATTCAACTCATAAGCTAGTTCATACAGTGGTGATATCTACTATTGAAGTAAAAGATTCTACGAAAGCATTTATGTCTTCAGACATGGTATAGGACTTTTGTTTCGCACAGGATTGGGAGTAAGTCGACCGATGGCTAAGAGGAATCTCTCCTTTAAAGCAGTCCCGGTCCGGCCCTACTTACTCTATAGGTAAGACTTTCATGAATAGCATGCTCGCACACATATACCCTCACAAACCAATATATATATATGTATGTATATATATATATGTATGTATATGTATATATATGCATATATATGTATATATATGTATATAGGTAGTTGGAGTATGGACACCATAACGTAGGTACGGGACTAAATTCGTGTAAATCAAGAATTGAGATGAATCTGACTATCATATCATGATAATAAATAGACATTGAGCTTAATTTAACCATAAAAAGTAAGTGAAGATTGTCAAGATCACATTAACATACAAAATCCTCATCCCACAACCGATATAGGATAAACTCAATACTAATCGTAGTTAATATTATGTGTTTTGACATGATTATGAATCATGGGGTCGTGTAACGACCGGGTTTCGTCGTTATAGAAAAGCCAACGGGAAAATTTTTTGGGTCGGAAAACTTTTTCGTAGTAACTTGGGATTTCCCAAACTAGTCCAGATTTGGACGAAATCGAAGTCTGTGAGGTCTAGGGAAATCTGGTAGCAATTGGGTGATCTAATTATGAATTTGATCACATGAGTAGATAGATAAGTCATTAAGGAACCCATACGACTTTACGGAATTGAATTCGGGTGACTAGAACTCCCGAAATTGATCTTAGCGTGAACAGGTAGTTTCTGAGCGTCGTTGGTTGAAGGTGTGTTGTGAAATGGGGATGTTGGAATTATTAAAATACCTCACTGTTTCATGCAAGCCGCTTTAGCGGTGATTTTGGTCGCCAAGGCGGGGTCGCTGTAGCGGGGTGATGACCGTTGTGGCGGGCCAGACGCGACTTAAAGTCATAAATAAACCCTAAAAATATTTTATTCTGCAATTTTCGAATTTGAGAGCTAAGGAACGAACCCAGGCTTCTTCTTGACAGTTTTCCACCATTCTTGAGGCTAAAGGTAAGGTTTTAACTCCTCGTCCGTTTTTCAATCCGTAGAACGTAATCTAATGGGTAATTATCAATGAGGGAGGATTTTGATCTAGAAACTATGATGGAAAAAGCTCTAATTGGGATACTTAGGATCATAGGTATGATCTAGGGTTGTTAGAATTGTTAGTAATCCGAGTAATTAGTGATTGTTTATTGATTCTCGTATTATATTGATTGTTTGTAGACCAAGAACAAGCGGAACGAATTCGGAAAGGGAAGAATCAAGTTTCTTAGGGTTTCAAGCTTGTTTCGAAGTAGGTGATGGTTGTGATTCTATGATTGTGTGATGTATGTTTGTCTTGCTTCATTATGATACATGTATGTATGTGGATGTTGCATTATTGATCACACTTGTTGTAAATGAGGATATATGATTGATGAATGCCATTGAATCATGACTTGATTGTATGATTATGAGAATGTACTTGTGATTGTGATTGTGGCTTGTTGAATAGATCGGGTGTTGCGTTC
>JAJOOS010007267.1:0-94535 GCA_029582725.1 Solanum chiquidenum
CGTATACACATACGACGGAGACGAAGTTAGTGGAATACCAGAACTACATAAAGCATTCATTACATACAAAAGAGTTACAAAAGGAAATTTATTTTATATAAAGTTTTATACAGCACCAGCGGAGATATTATACGAGGAAATAAAACCTCTAATTCAGGTAATCAAAATAGGACTGACCAAAGAAATGATTATACCCGAAGATATTGGACAACAAGAAGAGATACGCAAAATAGAGATACCAAGTTTTTATGCCAACAAAAGAACAATTGGTATATCAAGTATTATACAAGAATTAGCAAACAACTATTTAAACGAAAACGCTATATGGAGTTATTACTCGAGAGACCAATTAATGATATACTCGAATTCAAAAGAACTACGAAGAGTAGATATGGATGAAGTCCAGTGATGAATTTTATCATTGCTAAAACCAGAAGAACGACCTACGACAAGAGCACTAAAGGCAGGATTTATCTCAACAGAGTTATTAACCAGATATTACAAGTTAATTGGACATAAATACCCTGATCATATATGTTCAAAGTGCAATGGAGAAGATAACATAATTTCAGATGTCTAGCTGGAATGATCAAATAAGATAAAGACGGAAGAAGATAAGAAGAAGAGGACAATGTAAAGATACAAAGTAGTCAAAAAGTAAATAGTAAATAAGTACTATTATTGTAAATTATTAGTCTTATTGTAAGAAAGTGTAATGTAAATTAGTCAATAATGTCGGATGTATATTAAAAGTGGTAGGTGTAAGTAGTCAAATAAGTACGTAGATAAGATGTAAAAAGTCACAAAATGAATAGTATATAGTATGGTGTGTGTCATAAGTGTCATAAAGTAGGTATGGTGTAGGTATGGTGTGTCATTGTGTCATATTATATTTGACAAGTGTAGTATTGTAAAGTAGTATGGTAAAGTAAGTAAGATACGTGTGATTGTAAAGAAGAGATAATTTCCTTTATATATAAAGGAATGTATATGTAACATAAAAGACAGGCAATGCCTGATATATAAAACCCTTTCAAAAAACTCTCTCAAATATTTAAGATATTCAATAATTAAAAAATAATGGAACAACAATCTGAAATTCAATCAGATATTTCAGATATCATGGATAACCAAGAGGCAAAGGTATATTGTTCAAAAAATATGCGGAACTAATTTCATATATTCCTGAATATCATATATATGATTGAGTAAATTTATGTTAGTTATTATGTATTAGAATTATTTGAATCATGATTTCTAGTTTATTAACACACTGGAAACAGGGAGAAGACTTCTATACTATGCCATCATAAAGTTGAAACCGGTAGGCGAGGAAAGCCGTTAGGGGAGTAAACACAGTTGAGGCGCTGATAAGAAGGAAATATCCGCTAAAGTACGATGCTAGTAGTGACCGAAAAACATGATAAACAAATAATCTAGTTCATAATGATCTAATATGAATTTAATCAATTATGAATATGATAGGAAGGAATAATTGAAATAAAAAACCTGCATAACGAAGAACATGAATACATATTTACATGATGAAATGATAAAAAACTATGAAACTTTAATCCTAGATAATGAAAAAATAGAATTGTACGATTTAGAAATAAATTCAGATTAAAATGAATTACGAATATTTACAATATTGGATAGAAGCTATGGAAGACATAAAAGTATTAGAACAATTAATGGAAAATTATTTACATATGTACCGAAGAACCCAAGATATGTTATATCTAGAATACATCATAATTAACATAAAAGAAATATCAAGATTAAAACCCTTAGCTAAATAATATTATAACAAAACCTTCAGCCAGACATAAGATGAATTCCGCACCCCCGAAAAATGATAGACTTGCAAGAATGTCTCATTTTCATTGTAGTTGTGATGATTTACAACTAAGAAAGTTTGATGTAACATTTTTTTCCAACTAGCAGTTGACATCAGTTTTGAATCGGTACTTTGTTGCTGTTGACTTATTATGTTTACTAGATGAGATGTCAGATCTATACAACTATCGAGGGGTAAATTCAATATGTTCTCTGATGCTTCTGATTTGAAGGCTAACATTCGGAAAAGTCAGGTATGTTTTGAAGGTATTAACAAATTTACTAAGGAAACCATCTTGACTATGCTTGGATATGAGGTTGGAGAACTCTGTTTCAAATATCTAGGTGTGCCAAACAATTTACTAAGGAACCTTGCATTACTAATCCTTGCATTATTAATCTTTGTATCAAACGACACCTAAAAGGCTTACAATAGTCCAATAAAACCGTTAGTGGACAAGATTACTGCCAAGATTACATCTTGGATGGCCAGAGGACTCTTTTTGCAAGCAAAATCCAATTTCTCCTGACGGACCTGATCCTAAGCATCATTAGACTCGTGTTCAGTTTTGAGTGGTCATATTATTTTTAGTAATTGTGTCTTTTCAAAATATAATAATTGATCATCCGAATAATAACTGGTATTTTCTAATTCACTAGTTGGGCTTTTACATTTCAAGTTATAGGTTTTATATAGTTGTTGGTGTTGTTTAATGAATATTTTCACATTGTCTTGAGAACTTACTGCACCTATAGTTATGTTATATAGGCATGGCATGGTGGTTAGCATGGATACATAAAATCTTTTTCTCTGGAACTTTGATACTTCAAAGAATTAAGGATTAGAGGTACATTTCAGGGTACAACTAATGTGAGATCTAGCCATATAGATATTACTAATTAATTTCTTTTCCCAATGAATTAATCTTTAGACTTTATCTAACTAGGAACCCATTTGTTGTTACTTTTTTTTTTTGGTAAGGAAAAATGAAGTACAGGGGAGTAGTGGCATGTGGCCATCGCAGACCCAGTTGGTCCGAGTTACACAAAAATGTAGCTACTGATGTATTTCTTGAGCAGGCTCTTATTCCTGTAAGTTGTATTATTTGGCTGGACATAGACAATAGTAATTGCTTTTCTTTTGCTGCCTGACAAGTGTAAGTGGGGATAAGCCATTACTTGTGCGTTTATTCTACCTTCCCCAAACCCGCTTGTGAAATTCCACTGTGTATGTTGTTATTGTTGTAATATATTCTTGTCAACTAACATATCTTATTCCACCATCTAACTTAATTGGCTGGTAGTATTAAATTCATCAAGTATGCTATATATATTCATCCATGTTTTGAGTTTGGATGAAGTCGCTTATTGTGTATTTTTCTTTGCAGCCAGGAGATGTTAGTGACAGTAATCTAGGGAAAGCCGCTGAAGTTTCATGAACAGTTGCAAATGCTAGTGATTTGAAGTTTAAGCAAGTTTTTTTAGTGATTTGAAGTTTCTTGTAATTGTAATGGTTGAAGTGAATGACATTTCAATTTAGTTTGTAAAACTATAGTACACTTTATGATATATTTTTGTATTGAAATATTGTGTTATTTCTTATATTAATATGTCCTTTTAGATTTAACTATGATGTACATATCAGTTAATTAATTATTAATATTTAAAATTGAATATTTCTAGCAAAATTTTATAAAAAAGATGCATTTCATAAATTGCAGGCAACTCCTGTTGATTTTAATGTGAAGTTCATGAATTGTGGGGGTTTTGACTCCCAGAATTTACAAATTGTTGGAGTTTTGAATTCTAGAATTTGAAGTGTAGTTTTATTGATATCAATTTGTGGGGTTCAAAACCCCTACTATTAAACCTCTGCTAATGGTACCAGGGGTTGGAGAAAAACCCCCGTGACTTAATTGTGGCACATTTAATTCTAGGAGTTTTTCCAACTGCTGCAATACTTAGTTGCGGGGGTTACTGACCCCCGCAATATGTAATTTTAACCCCTGTATTTTAAGTGGTTTTTTGTAGTGTACAACGACCCTTGGTGCAAATCTCGAGGCTCCTGAGCTAATTTTGAGCCTCCATGTGGATTTCTGCTAAAACTAAAGTTTGGGTGTGGGGCTCACTTTTTATTAAGATGACCTCGTATTAAAGTTTACACTACTCCGTTGAGTCTGAAATATCAAATTGATGGGATAGCATATCTCGTTTACGTGGATCGTGTTCCAAAAGAATTTCAAACACCTTGTCGGAGGTTTTGAAGTTTACCAAAACCAGCTTATATGTATAAGCTGGTGCATGCCAAAATGTGTAATGACCCGGAAGGTTATTTTTGAAAAATCTCATAAAATTACCATTTTATCCCTCATGATATCAACCGCAAGTCATTTCTCAATGAGTTTGGAAAGTGGTTTTGAGTTTTTAGTTAAAATTTGCGACTTATGAAAGTTTCTGAATTCTAAAGACAAATGTTTTTTAAAAAAAAATTCAATGCCTTTTAGAGTTTCAAGTGTCGGAATAGAATTCTATTGATTCCATTAGTTTCAAAATGTGGAAATTGTTCTATGAGAATTTTTAGTTTCAGATTCAGAGTCCTTTTGAGGTCCTAAGTTGGAAATTATTGAGATTTTAGCCTTTGTGTTGACTTTTGTCAAATTTTGGAATTTGAATGCTCCGATCAGAATTCCAACAGTTTCTTTGGACTTAGGGGATGGTTTTAGGCGTAGGTGAGTTCTTGGTTGAATTTCCATTGGTTTTGAGCTAGATTTAGCCTTTTTAGACGTTGTGTTCATTTTTGGTGACTTTCACATACATAGGTTCAAGGAGACCTCAAATTTGTGAATTGATTGTTCTATTGAGTATGAAACGTCTAGTTTAGTCAAATTGCATACAATGTTTGTGTGTAGGGGGTTCTCAAAAAATATTGAGGATCCTTTCGATGATTGAGAGTTGGGCTGGTTTTCCTTATGTCTAGTATGCCTTGCTTTTGTGAAGGGTACCTCACTTTTGAGAGGTTCGCATTAGCCAGACCCTAGTCGTGAAAAGGGTAAAGGGTCAAATATGCCCCTAAACTATTCGAAAAGGTCTAGATATACCCTCCGTTTAAAGTTTGGCTCACTCATTCCCTCGCCGTCCAACTTTTCGTCTAAATATGCCCTTATGGGCGTTAGTTGGCATGCTGGACATATCCATCTCATTTTTCATTTCTTTAAATGCCACATGGAATTGCCATGTCATTTTGACTTTACCACATGCCATTTATATGAAAATGGAAAGGGATCAATTATGCCCCTAAAAAATTCGAACCCATAAACACCTAATCAGACCCAAAAATCAAGCCCCCTTTTAAATAAACTACCCAACCCATTTTCAACAATTTTGTTTAAATTTTTATTTTTTTCGGTAAATCCCGAAAATGAGTAATTGATTAATAAAAAATAGGAAAATATGATAAAATATAAAATTAACGCCAAAAATTCACCAATAAATATTGTAACCTTAAATTCAACAATTTCAACAATTTTTAAATTTTTTATTTTTTTCCGGTAAATCTCAAAAATGAGTAATTGATTAATAAAAAATATGAAAAAAATATAAAATTAACGCCAAAAAATCACAAATAAATATAGTAACATTAAATTCAAAATTTTCAACAATTTTTTTTAATAAATTAGTCATTTTCGGAATTCACCAAAAAAAATAAAAATTTTAAAAAATTGTTGAAATTCATTATGATATTTATTATGTCTTGATTATGCTTATGCCTTACGTCTTACGATGACTAATGCTTATGTTTATGTTGTTTATGCAAGCTATCATATTTAGTACATTTTTATACTAACACATAGTCTTACCTACATTCTTATCAAATATAGGGTCAGGCACTCCCGATTCACACACGTGTGGCTAGGTTCTTAGTAGATTGAGAAGTGAAGCTTTTGTGAGCCTCATTGTATTCGAGGATTTGATCGCTCTTTCTATTTTATGTCTTTCTTTTCATTTTGGACTATTGTATAGGTTGCGTCCCAAGATTTACTTATGTTTAGATGGTTTGAGATAATGTTGTTAGACTTCCGCTTGTTTTATAAAAGACTTTGATTGTATTGAAAAGTTTTAATTTTTTTCTCCTTTTCTATTACTTTATGTTATGATATGCTAAGTGGCTTGTATGAGGCCACTCGAGGTCTTATACACCTTGTTACATCTAGGGGGTACCCCTGGGTTGTGACAAACTTGGTAATGAGAGCACAAGGTTTAGAATGGTTCTAGGATGTCTCAAACCACGTCTAGTAGAGTCTTGTTCATAATTGTGAAGTGCGCCACATTTATGAATCAGAGGCTATTAGATGTTTAGGAAATTTCACTTCTTCACCTCTCTAAGTCATGCCATGAAGTTTAACTCTATAAGCCTTTCTCCTAATCAGAGGAAGGCATTCTTGAGCAATAGGTTCCTCCCCAAGTTCCTCTTCAAGCTCCGATTGACCCATTGAATGAGAATGTGACTAATGCGGAGCTTAGATCGGTATTCCAAGTGTTTGCTCAAGCCGTGATGTCACAAGCCAATAGAGAGGTGGTAGCTTCTGTGAACCCAAATATTGATACAACGGCGGCAAGAGTGAGAGATGTTATGAGAATGAACTCTCCCGAATTTTATGGCTCCAAAGTTGAGGAAGACCATTAAGAGTTTATCGACGAGGTCTATAAGGTACTTGCTATCATGGGTGTCACTTCCGTAGAGAAGGCGGAACTAGCCGCTTACTAACTCAAAGGGTTTGCTCAAATGTGGTTTAATCGGTGGAAAGAGGCAAGGCCAGTGGAAACAAGTTCCATAGAACAGGAAAGGTTCGAAAGTACTTTTGTTGATAGATTCTTCCCTCTAGAGATGAGAGAGGTCAAGGTACTTGATTTCATCAACCTTAGGCAAGGAAATATGAGTGTAAGGGAATACTCTTTGAGATTCACTGAACTATCCAAGTATGATCCTTCCATTGTGGTGGATCGTAGAGCCAAGATGAGTAAGCTTGTGTCGGGAGTGTCCGACATGGTAGTCAAAGAGTGACACACCGCTATGCTTGTTCATGAGATGGACATTTATCGCTTTATGGTGAATGCCCAACAAGTTAAGGAAGAAAAGCTCAAGGAAAGATCTAAAGAAGCAAAGAGAGCAAGGGTGGATAATGGTAACTATTCAAATTCGAGGTTCGAAGGACAGGGTCGTTCGAGGTTCTGACAAAATTTCTTCATGCAAGGTTCCTCAAGTGCTCCTCAAATTCCTAATAATGAGAGGGTAATAGGCCTTGTATTCCTACTTGTGCTAAATGTGGGAGAAATCATGAAGAGAAGTGTCTAGCGGGCTCTAATGCTTCTTTTGGGTGTGGCAAAATGGATCACAAAATAAGGAATTGTCCTTTGGTTGCTAAGAATGATGGAGATGGTCGTCGTAGGGCTCAAGCCTACCCTTCATCCGATCATAGTTGTTCGGGGTGGAATGCTCCTAAGCAAAACTATTTCTATGCTCTCCAAACTAAAGGTGATCAAGATATTTCCCCGGATGTTGTGAATGGTATGTTAAAAGTATGCCATATAGATGTGTATGCTTTACTTGATTCGAGTGCTAATTTGTCATTTGTGACTCCTTTTGTAGCTATGAGATTTAATATGCTTCCCGATGAGACCCCTGTTGGTGATTCTGTGGTGGCTAAGAAGGTTTATAGGAGATGTCCCATTTCCTTGTCCTGTAGAGTTACCTTTGTTTTGATAGAGCTTGGCATGATATATTTCGATGTCATCTTGGGTTTGGATTGGTTGAATTCCTATTATACCTCTATTGATTGTAGGACTAGAGTGGTCAAGTTTTAGTTTCCAAATGAGGCTATCCTTGAGTGTAAGGGGGGAAATTCTATTCCTACAGGTCAATATGTTTCTCACCTAAAAGCTAGGAAAATGATCTCAAAGGGCTGTGTTTACCATATAGTGAGGGTGAGGGATGTGGAGTCCGAAACTCCTATTCTTGAGTCGGTCCCTATTATAAAAGAGTTTCCGGAAGTTTTCCCTGATGATTTACCCGGTGTTCCTCATGAAAGGGAAATAGACTTTGGGATTGACCTTCTCCCCGATACCCAACCTATCTCTGTTCCTCCTTATAGAATGGCTTCGATGGAACTTAAGGAGTTCAATGAGCAGTTAAAGGACTTATTGGATAAGGGTTTCATTTGACTGAGTATCTCTCCATGGGATGCTCGGGTGTTGTTTTTTAAGAAGAAAGATGGTTCACTTCGTATGTGTATTGATTACCGCCAATTGAACAAAGTGACCATCAAGCACAAGTATCCTCTCCCAAGAATAGATGACTTATTTGATCAACTCCAAGAGGCAAGTTATTTCTCCAAAATTAATCTCCGTTTGGGTTATCACCAATTGAGAGTAAAAGAGGAAGATATTCTGAAAATGGCTTTTAGAACCCGATATGGTCAATATGAGTTTTTGGTGATGTCCTTTGGTTTGACTAATACCCTGGAGACGTTTATGGACTTGATGAATATGGTGTTCAGACAATACCTTAATATGTTCGTAAATGTGTTCATAGAGGATATTTTGATCTATTCTAGGAGTGAGAATGAGCATATTGATCATTTGAAGATTGTATTGTAAATTCTCAAGGACCAACAACTCTATGCAAAGTTTAGTAAATGTGAATTTTGGTTGAAATCCGTAGCTTTCCTTGGTCATATTATTTCAAGCAAGGGTATTGAGGTAGATCCAAAGAAGACAGATGCAGTCAAGATTTTGTCGAGACCTCTATCACCGACATATATTAGAAGCTTCTTGGGTTTGGCCAATTATTATAGAAGATCTATTGAGGGGTTTTCCTCCATTGCTTCTCCTTTGACGCCTTTGACTTAAAACAAGGCCAAGTTTCTATGGTAAGAAGCTTGTGAGAAAAGTTTCAAAGAGTTGAAAGATAGACTTACTTCCGCTCCGGTGTTGAGCTTACGGGAAGGTACAAATGGCTTTGTGGTATATTGTGATGCCTGTAGAGTTGGATTGGGATGTGTGCTCATGCAAAATGGTAAGGTGATTGCCTATGCTTCAAGGCAACTAAAGGTTCATGAGAAGAACTATCCTACCCACGATCTTGAATTAGCGGCGGTGGTATTTGCCTTAAAGATATGGAGGCATTATTTGTATGGGGTCCATGTTGCTGTGTTTACCGATCACAAAAGTTTGCAATATGTGTTTACCAAAAAATATCTAAATCTTTGCCAAAGAAAGTGTCTTGACTTATTGTAAGATTATCATATGAGTGTTCTCTATCACTCCGGTAAAGCAATTGTAGTGGTGGATGCCCTTAGTAGGTTATCTATGGGTAGTGTTGCACACGTTGATGATGAGATAAAAAAGTTGGTTCAAGATGTTCATAGATTGGGACGATTGGGAGTTCAACTAGTGGATTCCACCAAGGATGGTATTATGGTCCATAATGGTTTCGAATCGTCTTTCATGGCCGATGTTAAAGAAAAACAATGTCTTGATCCGACCTTAGTTGAATTGAAAGAGGCGGTTCTAAAGAAGTCCGTAGAGGCTTTCTCCTAAGGGGAAGATGGTGTCCTAAGGTACCTGTGTTGATTGTGTGTTCCAAATGTTGATGACTTGAGGGAACAGATCTTATCAGAAGCCCATAGTTCTTGGTATTCTATTCACCTGGGAGCCACAAATATGTACCATGATTTGCGGGAGATTTATTGTTGGAATGGGATGAAGAAAGATATTGCGGGATTTGTGGCTAAGTGTCCCAATTGCCAACAAGTGAAGGTTGAGCATCATAGATCGGGAGGTTTATCCCAAGATATTAGCATTCCTACTTGGAAGTGGGAAGATTTGAATAAGGACTTCATAGTAGGGTTGCCACAGACTCGGCGTCAATATGATTTGATTTGGGTTATAGTAGACCGATGACGAATTTGGCCCATTTCATTCCCGTCAAAGTTTCCTATACGACAGAATATTATGCTAAGCTATATTTAAGAGATATGGTAAGGTTGCATGGAGTGCCCTTGTCCATTATCTCCTATAGAGGTACTCAGTTTACTTCACAGTTTTGGAAGTCCTTCCAAAAGGGTCTTGGCATGAAAGTTAAGCTTAATACAACTTTTCACCCACAAACCAATGGGAAAGCGGAAAGAACAATCCAAACATTGGAAGATATGTTGAGGGCTTGCGTGATAGATTTCAAGAAAATTAGGATGACCATTTGCCTTTGATAGAATATGCCTATAATAATAGCTACCATTCGAGTATTGGTATGGCTCCGTTTGAGGCTCTTTTTGGTAGGAGGTGTAGATTCCCTATCAGATGGTTTGAGGTGGGTGAGGTTGCTTTGATAGGACCCGAGTTAGTTCATAAGGCTATTGAGAAAGTTTGACTCATTAGAGAGAAGTTGAGAATGGCCCAAAGTTGACAAAAGTCTTATGCGGATGTTAGAAGAAGAGACGTTGAATTTAATGTGCATGATTGGGTTTACTTGAAAATCTCACCCATGAAGGGTGCAATGAGGTTTGGGAAGAACGGGAAGCTTAGTCCCCATTTTGTAGGCCCATATCAAATCTTGAGGCGTATTGGTAAGGTTTCATATGAGCTTGATTTGCAATATGAGTTGATATCGGTGCATCTAGTTTTCCATGTCTCTATGTTGAGAAGGTGTGTTGGAGATCTGACATCCATAATTCCCCTAGAAGGGTAAGAAGTGAAAGAGAACCTTTCTTATGAGGAAGTTCCAGTTGAGATCTTAAATCGGCAAGTTAAGAGGTTGAGGAATAAAGAGGTTGATTCCATTAAGGTGTTATGGAGAAACCATCTAGTTGAGAGAGCTACTTAGGAGGCCGAAACCGATATGATGTCCCGATATCCTCATCTTTTTTATCCTATTCTAGCTTGAGGTAATGAGTTCCTCTTGGTTTGGTTATGTTTGAAGTCATGTGTGTTTTATGTGTTTCCATGATTTCCTTAAATTGTATGTTAATGAGAAAGCTTAAGTTTTGAAAGAAATGACTTATGTGAACTATTTTCCTCATATTGTTGAGTATTGAGTATGAGTTTCTTGTAGACTCCATAAGATGAGTTGTAGAACATGCCTTGACTTGGAGTGGAGATCCCCTCCTTGAATTTGTGATAATTGAGATTGAAATGCATATGAGCTCCATGAGATTGTGTTGAGCATTGTTTTTTAGTTGGTGATGATCGGTCCTTCTTGAACTTGAGAAGTCGAAAAATTTCATCCATATTGGGTTGATAGATGTAGTTCCTACTCCCTTATGGTGCATTGAGTATGTTGAGCATGACGATGATGTTTCCTCCTTAATTGTGTGCATTTTGATGTATTGCATGCATAATGGGCTGCTTGTCTTGAGTCATTTCCGTTTAGAAACGTGCCTAAAATCTCATTCGAGGACGAATGATCCCAATGAGGAGATAATGTAACACCCCGTAGCCCAAAGAGGTAAGCTAAGCAAAATTGGAGAACTTCCGGGTGTCACCCACGAGGGCCAACCACACCCCGTAGGTGGGCCTCGTGGATGGCCACCATGGGGCTGCCTGAGGCAGTGAACCACGGCCAGGACCCACGCTCCGTTGATGGGTCCACAACTCGTGGTTAGGGTTCCTTCGATGGCCCAAAATCTCTATCAAGATCATGCTCGACCAGGACAGATCGTAGGTCCATCCATGGTCTATCAACGGGGTCTCGTGGGTGGGCCTGATGGGACAGTTAAGTTAAGGGTATAAGGGTCTTTTCCAGTTTTAATTAGATTGAAGTTGTGTCATTTTGACAAGACTTACACCACTTATATAAGGATTTTAGACCCCTAAACTCACTCAATTAAGCCATTTTCTCAATTCCCAAAAGAAAACCCAAAAATCCTCTCAAATATACTCTCTCTAGAAGGTGGAAAAAGAAGAAGAAATTGGAGCTAAGTGAAGATCAAGTCTCCCAATCTTCAAGTTTTTGTGGGAATTGTGACTAGGGTAAGATGATTTTTCATCCATGGGATTCTTCCTCCATGGATTCCCTTGAATTCCCCAATTGTGAAGTCTAAATCCCCAATTCTAGTCAAGGTTTCTTCAAGCATTGTGGGTTATGATGAATGTTGATCCAAATAGTTGGATTATGATTGTTTATGATTGAATTAATCGAATTGCATGTATTTATGATGAAAGTACATGTACACATGCTTATCCTATGATTTGAGGGTTGCTTTGATATGTTGGGTTGATGCGATGAGAGGGAAACTCTATGGGTTAGATATCTCCTTATATGATTGATAATTCATGACTAGAATTGCTTCAGATTGAAGCATATATGATGAATATGGTGTTAATTGCTTGAGAGTAATGAATAGATGATTATCATGAGATGTAGTGCTTTGAGATTAAAGCGTGTACTATGAATTGTTGAATGCTAATGATATGATATGGAAGGGATAGTTCCCATAATGAATTACTAAGCATGATTAAATGAAACTGAAAGGTTTACTCACATAGATGATTCTATGTTGAAAGGATTGATCACCTAAATTGAATCTAGACAAAAATGCTCAATGAATAATGAGGCTAGAGGCGACTATCCTTGACCTTCATATTGAAGGATATGTGGTGATTTCCCATATTGCTTAGAAGTTAACAAGAGGCGATTCCCCACATCCTTATTATGATGAATGGACATGGAGGTGAGTACACATGCTCGTTATGAAGTGATCTAGAGGCGAGTGCCTATGTCATATAATGAGGTTGTGGAGGCTAGTACCCACAATCTAAAAGTAAGTAAGGCAAGAGGCGAAACCCCATTATCCTTTATAAGCTAGGCATTGAGGCGAATCCCCATGTATTTAAAATTAAGTATGATTAATATGATTGTGTAATGAAGTTGACTTGTTTGGAGTGTTGCTAGATATGCCTTCCTTGATGTGAGCTTGACTAGAGGCGGATGACCTAAGTCTTGGCTAAGGTTAAGTGAGGTTACTCAAGGGAGTATTCCTCTTTCATTATGATGTTTATTATGTCTTGATTATGCTTATGCCTTATGTCTTATGATGACTAATGCTTATGCTTATGTTGTTTATACAAGCTATCATATTTAGTACATTCTTGTACTAACACATACTCTTGCCTACATTCTTATCAAATGTATGGTCTGGTGCTCTCGATACACACACTTGTGGCTAGGCTCTTAGTGGATTGAGAAGTGAAGCTTTGGTTAATCCTCATTGTATTCGAGGATTGGATCACCCGTTCTATTTTATGTCTTTCTTTTCATGTTGGACTATTGTATGTGATGCACCCCAATATTTATTTCTTATTAATAAATGGTTTGAGACAATGTTGTTAAACTTCCACTCGTTTTATATAAGACTTTGATTGTATTAAATTTTTTTAAATTTTTGTACCTTTTCTATTACTTTATATTACGATATGCTAAGTGGCTTGTATAAGGCCTCTCAGGGTCTTATACGTCTTGTTACATCTAGGGGTACCCCTGAGTCGTGACAACCATGAAAGAAAACCCTGGTTTGCAAAAGTGATACCCCCATTTTATGCGAGGTTTTCTTAAGCAAGCACCTGTTTGCTTAAATGAACCTTTGTTCGCTTTAAAGATATCAAAGAGGTCTTTGGTATGTTATTTCAGCGTTTTACCCAATTTTCCACATTTTGAGTTTTGGAAAATGTTTGGATGCAATATCAAAGAGATTTCTTGTGCTAAATCTTTTCGGTAAGCCTTTGTGACCCTAAAACTTCAAGTCTGTTTGATCATTTATGGACTTTAACATGAAAACTTGGGATTTGGATTGGCAAATGACATAGTTTTTCGGAACTTGAGGTCTAAAGTGAAATGGTAATTTTGAACTGATCTTAATGCCTTTTCGAAATGGTTTTTACTAATGAGTTCCAAACGACTTTGATAACATTTTCAAGTAAAGATTTTCGGAGTCAAACATGATTTTCGAAATTGAGTTTTTGACTTTCTTTGATTCTTTAAGTGTATGTTATGAGTGTTGTTATTTCCAGAACATTTCTATGATTACTTGATTGCAATAGATTTTGTGGCTTTGGACATTGTTTGAAAAGGGATGCTTCATGTTTTTGATTGACTTTTGATTGAATTGAGGCAAGTGATCTTCTTAACATTGTAAAACTTGTAGAATCTTGTATTTCCATTCATTGTGTCGGTTGGGAAGTAACGGGAATGCAGTTATGGGTTCAATTATTCCACTTTATTGATCTTAATGAATAAAAAAGGGATTAATTAAAAAGGCAACATGTTGATAATTGTGCTTTGTGAATTGCCTTTTTGTGGACCCTAATTTGTTGATTGATGAAATGCTTTAAAGGCTTTATTGTGGACTGAATCGCTTGAGTTATTATCTCTTCCTTAAAGTGTGGAATTGCTTATTTTAATTTATTTGTATGCACCGTGATGAGATATGTTGTGATCATGACGAAGGAAAATGGTTCTGAAAAGTGATATCATATAGAGCCAAAGAAAAATAGTTCCGACTAGTAATATTGTGCTGAAGGGAAATGGTTTCTTTAAGTGACATTATATAAAACCGAAGTGAAATGGTTCCGTCTAGTGCTATTGTGCCAAAGGGAAATGGTTCCTCCAAGTGATAATATAGAAAGCTGATGGGAAATGATTTCGTCTAGTAATATTGTGCCGACGGAAAATGGTTCATGCAAGTGTTTTACTACTGTGATTTGATGAACTTGATACTTGTTATTGATCTACTTGATACTTGTGATTGTTCTACTTCATACTTGTGATTGATGAACTTGATACTTATGATTGATCTACTTGATACTTATGATTGATATACTTAATATTGTTGGTTGTTGAACTCTGACTGTTGGGCCATGATTGCCAAGCCTTGTGAACTGTGTATTGTAAAACATTAGGTTGAGCTCATTTATATGCAGGTTGATGTTGGGGCAGTTCGATTGGGATGAAAGGAATACTCGTATTCTACCTTAATTTTGCCTTGTTTAGTAGGTTGCTTGTTGAGTACCGTGTTGTTTGGTACTTACTCCTTTCTTGTTGTCACAACCCAAAGTACACCCTAGATGTGACATGGCGTATAAAACCCCGAGAGGCCCTACACTAGCAACTTTACATACATATACACAGAGTAATAGACAAAATAAAGTGTTTCACTTCAAGAGAAAGAGTTTCAACAGGAAGTGGAAGTCTAACATAGTCTTGACAAGTTATCTATAACATCAAAAAGAGTAGTCGGGACGCAACATGTACTCCACTAAAACATCCGAAAGTAAAGACATAAGAAAGCAATAAAGTAACATGGTCCTCGGAACATGAGGACTGACCAAGTCTTCGAAACTCTAGAATGATTAACTAGCCACAAACGTAGAGAGATGAGTCATCAAGCCCTACATTAATGAAACAATGTAGGCAAAAGTATGCATTAGTACATGAAATGTACTAAGTATGAGGGATATGCATGAAACGTAAAACATAATCATAAGGGGACATAATCGAAAACATGATGTGAATAACCAAGCTAAACATAGTAAAAGCCTTTAAGGAAGAATCATAATCGTTAACATGGTCAATGAATATTGAAACCATAAAAGAATTTTCATAAAGTATTTGAAAATAACTTAGTTCATTTTGTGTGACATTAACTTTAGCCGATAATAGACCATGCGAGCTATACATGAAATCAAATGTAACTTCCACATCAAGAAGGGAGAGTTTACTTGCCAAAGTAGAACTCCGTATCATGTCATATTCTATATATGGATCAACTAGCTAGGACATTTAAGGCTAACCTACAGGGGTACGTAATTCGCAACTAGAGGTTGCTACTAGAGACTACCCTATTTGAGCCTCCACCTCAAAGTTCTCTCGGTTCTAAGTTAGTTCTCAAAATAATATATATATATATATATATGTGTGTGTGTGTGTGTGTGTGTGTGTGTGTATCATCCATGGAAAAGCTTTCATGATCTGAGCCTACACCCTGGACGTGTCCGGCACTCGAGAACAATTGTTGGTCACCAAGCGAACCCTCATTCAGGCTGACTACAAATGGAAAACTAAATCAAGCATATACAAACATCAAACTGAAAGAAATGCTAAATCCAGAATGTATTAAATCTCAAAATCTCTGAATATACTAAGTATTAAACATAAGTTTTAAAGAAGACATCTTAAATTGAAAGCCTCTCAAAAATATCTATCCATGAAACCTCTACTGTATAAAGATGAGTGTTGGGACAAGACTCACGACTTCTCGAATACTAATACTAATAAATTACAAAACTAGAGTCCTCCGGAAGCAAGGAGGCCTCACTCAAAAGCCGACGAGCAGATGAAATTATCTCAACAGACTTTTGTTGAGGATCCTAGGTACCTGTATATGTATCATTAAGAGTTGCGGATCAAATGACATAAGTACATTGAATGTACAAGTATGTAATACAACCGAAGCAAAATATAAACTCAAGTGAATGTAATGAATTAAAGGAATAAAATTATTTAAACTTAAAAAAAATACTTACTCATCTCTGAAACTCAACATAACAAGTGATATAGTAAAAAGAATACACCTTAACTCTATTTGGGAGATTCTCTAACAGACAACCATCATTATGAGCTACGTGATGATATAGTATCTTTCCCACGCTCTCAGAACTGTCTTATACCGTGTCGGGGTATAGAACCTCTAAACTAAGTGAATCCACTAAGTAATAAGAATTCATCTAAAAAGTATGATGTTTTACCCATGTTGGCAGACATGGTTTATAAGGATTTTGAGTTGTCTGAACTCATCCCCATATCATTGCTCAATACTAGCGCAAGATATATACTCGTCCTTAAATGTATAAAATATACTCTTTCTCTGTTTTTGAGTTGATTACTCAACATATCCTCTTAAAAGAGGTAACTACTCTTAAATATATGTGAACTCATAACTGATTTAGTCTCTTTTGTCAATGTAATAAAATGATACATTTGGGACTTCTTAGTTCCTTTATACTTTTTCTCAAATCATTTCCAGACTCTTTCTCAAGATTCCTCTTTGCTTTCTTAGAACTCAATTTAAAAACAATTATGTTTGTTTAAAAGTTTCTCAATAAGAACTCAATGAATACTCATGGATAGGGTTCATGATGAAAGATAGACAAGAACAATCAACTCAATGAATCTCAATGCACAATATACAACAATTCAATAATTAGGAATAAAAATTCAATAATCAGGAAGTCAGGAACTCAGAACTCAACATCAACTCATCTCAAGAATACTCTAATCTAAGGGTATAACCCAAGATTACTTTTTTAGTGATTTGAAAGTAGAAGTAGGGCATGAGGACGAACTAGTCCAACACTATGATAGTCTTATATACCTGATTGTGAAGCTATTAGAATTAAAAAATTTGTGGAGACTTGATTTTGTTTTGAGCTTGAGGAAGAACATTAGTTTTTTGGAGGAAACCTTGATCCTAGAATCTTGGTGCTTGATCCCGATAAAGAAACTATTTTATGAAGTTCTTAGAGTGGACGAACATGGGAAACGCTTTGGTGGAAGGATTCTCTTAGTATGTTTAATTTGACTTGAAGGTTTTAGGGATCTTGTTGGAGAAGAGGGACCCTAGACGAGGTTTAAGAAAATTTCTGAATATTTGAATGTTTAAATTGATGATTTTAAGGGTAAAACTAGTTAGTTGAATGATATAATTAGTTAAAACAGCAAAAAAATAACTTAGAATAGAGTTAAAAAGCTTGTAAAAAAACCAAAATAACCTTAGAACATGTGCACGATTAGCAGCAAGCCTTCATGGAAGGGTGTACCATTCATCAAAATTTCTACCATCCATAGATCTAGTCGTAGAACATCGACTGCATGACAAGACTTGACAAAAGAGGGCATAACCTTTTATTCAGAACTCGAAAGGAGGCAAACTTGGTGACGTTGGAAAGAGGCTTTGTATACATTTAATTTGAAAGGTTAGCTAATTCATTATGAGCTTAGAGATATGGTTGTTTGAAGTTGACCTAAGTAGAATCTTCTATCAAAACATTATCGGTAAGAAAGCTTTCAACTCAACTTTGTGCTAGGGGTTTATTGTGATCTTAATTCATCTCCAAATTTGTTTTAATTCTAAAAAATTGACCTTAACACCTAAGTATAATTTATGAATTACCCGACACGACCTTATACATAAATAAAGAATAGTTCGGGTCTTAACTTAGATATTTTCAAGGTTTAACAAAAGCAAAATTAAGTTACTAGTCAAAGAAAAAAACATCATAGAATAGTTCATTAAATCTTGAATCAAGTATATGTGAGAAAACACTTTCACCAAACCATGCTTCCTTAATTTGGTAGAGAACCTTTCAAGATTATATCGATGAAAATATTATAGCAACCTAGCTTATAAAAAATCCTTTTCATAAATGATGCATAAGTTCATGAAAATATTACTCATAGCTTCATAATTTCTTCATAAAGTCATGCTAATTAGAGTTCATAGTAAAAATCATGATCAATGCATGGGTTCACATGGAATTTATTGGAAAGCATGTAACTGATTCAAAACTATTATAATATGATCAAAAACAAATAATTTAATCCATACAAATAGAACCCATGAAGAATTTAATGAAAACCTAATCAATTGAGTTGAAATTTGATTTGGAGAATTAAGAAACTTTGGGTCTCAATGGGTGAATGAAACTCATTGATGAATCCCTACATACCTCGAGTATTAAAGCCTAAAATCAATGGTGGAAAGGAGGCTTGAACTTGAAACCCTAGCTTTGTCTTCTTTGCTCATTGAGAGAGAAAAACTTGAGAGGATTTTGGGGATTTCGGGGGGAATGAAGGTGAATGGTTAGATTAGGACTAAAAAATCAGT
This sequence comes from Solanum chiquidenum, assembly GCA_029582725.1. Lineage (NCBI taxonomy): Eukaryota > Viridiplantae > Streptophyta > Magnoliopsida > Solanales > Solanaceae > Solanum > Solanum chiquidenum. The sequence continues at coordinate 18,771 of JAJOOS010007267.1, forward strand.
TATAGGGACTTATTTAAAGGCAAAAAAACATATTATAGGAATTAGGTGCATAGGAAAAGACTAAATCACCCTTTAAAATAACTAACGGTCAATCCTACGGCTGTGACGTACGGACCCTAGAAATTCATATGGAACGTACTAGTCAAGCGTAGGTCTAGTAACTGGGGTCTAAATCAAGGAAGAAACCTACAAATCATCTCTATGGACCATCAAACTTACTATGGTCCGTAGATCCCATCCGTAGACCTGAATTTTCAACTCAAAATTTCACTAAGTTTGGGACCTTCCTATGGAACCATAGTACAACTTATAAAACAAACTACAAACTGTCAAAACATTTTATAGACCTGAGGTCCTAAATCAAATTTCTGAATCATTCATAAGGATCAGTCCTATGAACCGTCGCCATCTCTACGATTCGTCATGACAGGACGTAGGTCAAACATCAGAAACATAATTTTAAAAAAACTCAAACTCAGTGTTCTAAGATTCTGTTCCTACGGCCCGTAGGACTTCCTAAAGTGTGTAGGTCTGTGTCGTAGATCATGTTTCATAGAGTTTACTACACTTCCTTTATTTTTCAACTTTCTAACTTATGGGTGTTACAGTTCTACACTTTTATAGGTTTTGAGCCTTGATCCATTTGACCTTTACCCTTCATCTATTTTCGATGCTTTATGAGGATTTATTGAGAGTTAGCAGCTTGTCATCCCGGTGGGCCCTTTGTCCCTTACTTAATGTTTTGTTCTATTCAAGAAATAAAGATATTAAAACTTGTAATTATCTTTCAATTCTATATTTTATGCATTAAAGTCTTGTACACGTGACAACCAGGTTATGTAGTATTTTAGAATGACTAAGTATTTAGCTTTTATGCTATTATGGTTTTAGTTTCCGCGTTTCTTTCGTATTTTTGGGTTTAAGGCTAAGTTTTCTTGGTGGTATTAGATAAGTGTCATCATGCCCATTTTTTGGTTATGAAAAAGTTGGTCATCATTATCATAGGCCTTGGACCGCGTTCAGAGAGACCATCAATTTTGATCATTGCATTCACGGGGCCCATGCCACGATCCTGATAGATTGACCCTCTTCTCTCATGGGGCCCTATCACGTTCATGGGGCCCTAGTTTTCTTACCATTCATGTTTGTAGGGTCCACACCATGTTCCTCAATGGTTAATTTTCTGAGCCTCCACGATCGCGATGAGTTATTTATTCTGGTCCTTATATAAAAGATCAGACATGATCATCTTAAACTCCAAAGTTCAAAATTTTATGTATCCTTCAACTCATCTGTAAATTAAGTGATTTGAAGTATGGTATGATAATGGAGCTTGAGTCTACGTGGGTGTCTGATTCAAAAGTGTCAAAGACCCGTCGTTTGATGTAAATTCCATTTTTTGGGGACTGATGTGTTTGCTTATTGTTCTTTAAAGGTAAAGTTTATGCATGAGTTGGTTTCCACTATTATGAGCCCCTAAATATTTTTCCAATAGGGAACACAAATTTGGGGGATTGCTTAGGACCTTTTGATAGAGTCATTTCCAGAATTCCCAACGTAGTTCCCATGATTCTCATTTTGATTCAAATTTAGGTCCATATCTATTTTATGTAATTTTAGTGTCTAACTGACCTTAATAATGTTGTGATTCTATTCTTGATAGTGTAACAATGTTCGGAGGTTGTACGTAAACGAAAAGCTCTAGAAATGTGATTTGGAGCGTGCGTGGTCGACCTTAAGGTAGGGTACGACTTCCCTTCCCCTAGATTATGTTGGGTTATATAAATTCATATTCATTTGAGTTAATTAGGGGTGAGTACTAGTTGATCATGTTACCTTGCTTAGAGATCATGTTTTAAGCTTATTTTTGGGACTTTCAAAATTAGAAGCATGCGAATTGTTCTTTTGATCATCCTTATCTTATGGTTGGCTTTATTTGTTGTTATTGATTGATTTTTAAGCATGATTGACCTCATTCTAGGATTATACTATTGCTTGCCATATACTTCCTACATTTGGAGCCTTTTTAGCATTATTTCTACGGCTAGTGCGCTATTTGAGATAGTGGAAAGGTGGTGTAGCGATAGAAAGTTTTGAATCAATAATTCCTCCAAAGTCATTGCTAGTACGTGCTGGAGGAGCGGCATACCGGAAAAAAAAGCCCTTCCTCGGATTCGAACCGATGACTTTCTTAGCCTATTTCTAAAGGGCGAACTGATCAACTTGCATGTGTTAAGCATACGACTGAAGTAGCAAGTGGCTTTCACTCCTTCAAATCCATTATATTGGGAGGCCTAACGAGTGACAATGGTTCACAGTCCGACTGCTAATTCAAGTTACCTTTCCAGGTGCTGATTCCAAGATAGGTACCATGAAATCAAGACCCCTCACTGCCACCATGTCATAAACCCTCCACATAAGACCGAAACGCACCAACAAAGGATCAGTGCGTCTATCCACTCTCCCTCTTTCTATGGCCTTGTATGGTAAATTTTAGATTTTGGGGTTCGTCGGGCGATTTGGGACTGAAGTTGGTTCGAGCTTGGAGTGTTGTACTTACTATATGGTAGTAGACGTTGTTCCACGGTAATTATATGATGAGTATTTGACACGAGATCCTTCAGTATCCCTTTTTCATTTCAAATTAAAGGTCTAATCATGTTTCCCATTATCCCTTACAGAGTCTATACATATTGGCTACAACATTTCCCCCCATTGAGGACCATCCAAGATTTGAGGTATGGGCTCTACACCCCTGCACTTTGGGTACCTCTTATTCTCTATGTGAAGGTTATTCACGGTTAGAGGTACGGTCTATGCCTTCTCTGGATATGGACTCACTGTATCTTGTTCTTAGCAATTTTAGCTATCCTATGTACTTGTCGAGCTTATGAGGTCCATTTTACTTTTCCTTAAACTAGCACATGATTGTACCTTCTTGGAATTTGGGCTTATAGGGGTCCAGTTAGGTTTAGTTTAGTCATATATAGTCCTTCTCTATCTTGGTACGCACATGTGCTTTTCTTTTAATCCCACTTTGACCTCTGTTTGAGTATAAATTCTATTATTTCATATTGCTTTTACTTTTTCTACTCTATCAACCTCTAAGGCCAATTAAGTACCTATTGTTTTGGTTCTCATTCTACACTCTGGATTTGTTTCGTTATGCAGGTCCTACCCTCAGTTATTAACGTTGATCGTTGCATCTTTTGATCGGAAGTGAGGGTGAGCACTGGGCATCTTTGACTTACCCTTACTCTTTTAATGTTTTAATTGCTAGTCTTTTACATTTTGAGAAAAACTTTTTATTTGGGTCCACTTTTTGGACTTATACTCTTTTATTTTAGACAACAATGTACTCGTGACTTCCAGGTTATTGGAGGGATCTATTATATGTATCATTTTTTCTTGTTTATGATATTTCATTATATTTCTGTTATTAAATTACTGGTTTAATGTTGTTTCTACCATTATATTCATTACTTTTTCTTCTGAGTTACAAAATGACTAATCTACTGTGGATTATAGCACGTACCATCATAACTCGAGGAATCGGATCGTGACATAAAATGACTATGAAGGCAATTATATTTTTAAGTTGAAATTTTCTCCAACACAGTTTCAAATTAGATAAAATTATAATACTATTTTCCTGATATATAAGATTTCAAATTCAATTGAAAACACAAATCCTTATATCTATGTATTCAAATTTAGCATTATTATTTATTTATTAGTATTACTTCATTGTCCTATCTTTTTTATGATTGATATTCTACACGACCTAGAATAGTATCAACTGACTTTACTTTTACCTAAATGAACCACATTGCTAACATGTTTGAAGAGAAGGTAAAGAGAGTAAACTAAGAACACAATAGTTTAAATGAAACCACCCGACTCAAAGGTGTAAAAACCATGACTTGTTCCAAAACAAGATTTAACCTCAATTTCACTAAACATCAATGAGGCTGACCATAAACAAATTACAAGATTATGAATCCTACAGAATAATCAGATAATCCCTATGCTAGCAATCATCATTGTTCTAGCCATGTATTCTAAAATCCTTTCTTTCCTTTAAACAACTCCATCTTGTTGAAGTGTTCTAGGAACATCAAAATTATGATCTATTCAATTTATTGAGCAGAATTCTAAGAATTTTGCATTTTCAAATTTTTTTCCATGGTTAAATCTTATGGAAATTCGAAATGTTTCTTGTATTTCTTCCATTTTATGATAAAATAGAGAAAATGTCGAAGGAATCATATTTAGAAGCCAAAAATAGTGTCCAAGTAAAATCAAAAAAATCATCAACAATGATGAACACATACCTTTTTCCTCCTCTAATTTTTACTCTCATTGGTCCACACAAATCCATATGAACTAGTTCAAGGCACTTGGATGTACTAACCTGATTATTTGTATTAAAGGATGATCTCACTTGCTTCCCCCTCACGCATGCACCACACACTTTCTCATCTCTGAACGTAATTTTAGGAAGGCCTATAACCATGTCCTTTGATGCTAGTTTGTCCAATTTCTTAAGACTGGCGTGTCCAAGTCTTTTGTGCTAGAGTGAGGAGTTTTAGAGATTGCGATAAGGCATTTCAAATTTGTGCCTTGAATTCCCATGATTTTATCTTTTTACAATTTTTTTTGTCTTTTTGATGTTAGAGCAGTCTCCTTTGTATTCAACTTTTCCACCCTGCAGCCTTCAGAAGTAAAGATTACTTTGTTACCTTTATCACACAATTGATAGATCCTAAAAAGATTATTCTTTAGACTATCCAGATGATATACTTCTTCCAATGCTTTTGATTAAAATTTTACAATCTTCCCAACTCCTACAACAACACCCTTTTCTCCATCTATGAAAGAAACACTTCCTCCTTTGAATTTAGTACGTGAAATGAATTTATTTTTTTCACAAGTCATATGCTTTGAACAAGAAATGTCCATGTACCAATGCTTGTTTCCCTTCACTTTTACCAGTAAAATATTTTCAAAGGTTAGTTTTAGGAACCTAGACTAGCTTGGGTCCTTTTAGGTGTGTGAAAGGATGAATAAAATTTCTTTTCGTCAAGTGTGGCAACAGGTTGTTATACATGTTTCTTCGAGTATTTTTAAAGTTGTTTTTATTTGATAGCTTAGTAATCTTATATCTAGATCTGTTTGCAACTGGACATTCATTCGTTGGATGCCCTAGTTTACCACAAATGTACCATAAGTCTGTTGTAGTGGTACTTTCTTTAATAAACCCTATGCCTGCTATATCATTTTGATGTCTTTAACTCAATTGATTTACATGTGGACGAGTGAGTCCATCTGTTTGACCTTTCAAGAACCATTTTTATCCTAGAGATTTTTAAATTTAGCTTTTTCACTATTGTCTTTTCGCAAAAATAATCAATTTTGCACTCTTTAAGTTTACACTCTAGGTTCTTTTCAGTATCACTCGTGATTCCTTTTCCTTTCTCAATAATAGACATCTTTAAAAACTTTAAATTTCAGGATCAAGTTTAATGAATCAAGTTTATCAACCTCTTTCTTTAGAAATTGTTTTCTCCATTAGTTACAATTTGGCAGTTTTTGAGTTCCATGCACTCAAAGTTTTCATGTGCAAATGCATTGAACAACTGATCTCTTTCACAAATTGTTTCTAAAAATTCATCGATCAGGCCACATATTAAACCAATTAATTTTCTTTTTGAAAATAAATGTAGTTTTTCTTTCAAGTCAAGGATATTTACGTCATATTTGGTTTCTTCTTCTTCGAGATCTGAAACTCCTACAACCATGAAGACTGTTTCATCTCTCCCTTCATCATCAGATTCTCTGTTTCTTGATCCCAAGAAGCAACCAGGGCCCATTCTTCCTTGTCCTTTTGATTTTACAGCCCTCTCTTTTAATTCTTTCTCATCTCTTTCTTTCTTTTATTCAATTTCCCATTTAGGACATTCCCTCACATTGTGACCATCTTAACACACTTGTAGCAACTAGATTGAGATTTGTTTTGACAATTGGACCACCTTTTCTTACTTGTTTCTTTCTTTTCATTTCCTTTCCCTTTTTGAAGAACTTTTTTGTAAAAAATTTTGCTAAGAATGTCATTTGTTCCTCATTTCTATCCAATTCTTCCCATCTGATACTTTCAGAGCTAGTGATTTTTCATTAAATTGTTCCCCTCTTCAGATCATCCATATTCATTGGTTCCAAGGTTTCCTACCAGTTAATTGATGATTCCAAAATTTGGACTCATTGAAGGCTTTATTTACATAGGTTTAGTGTCGTCAAATGCTAAATTTTTGCCACAAACTGATGAAAAATCTTTGGTTTTCAGGTATATGGGTTGAGGAACAAAGCTAGGACATTAATAGGCAAAAAGGACAATACAAGCTAAAAAAGAGAGAGAAAAACAAGCCTGGCGATCAGCAGGAGGACTTGGTGGATCGCCAAGTCACTCCTTGATCGCCTAATGTTACAGTGCTTGAACAATGAAAAGGTGAAGAAAGAAGGCGAGAGGAAAGAACGATCGGCGAGTCGCCGAATGGTCGACGAAGCCCAAATTTTCTTGCTGATTGGCCCCAAAAAGCCACACCTCAGATTAGTACAAAGTGATTTTTGGAAGAGAGAGAAAGCATTCCAAAATTGTGAGGAATAAAAGATAAGGAGCAAAAACACTGCTATTATTGATTTTGAGTAATTTTAGGAAGGTTTTTCAATTGGGTATTGTAATAGAAAAGAGATTATTCATTTTAGACTTTTGATTTTCACATACCCAACTATGGAACATGCAGCAGGTGTCAAATTTTGTCTTTTTACGATGATTGGCTAAAATCCCAATCTTGGGGGTTTGATAATGTAACCAATTGTTGCGTTTGACTAAATGGGTGTTAGTATTTATCAATTTTTGGTGTTAATTTGAAGTGGGTTTGAGTTATTACTGTGGTTTAATTCCTATATTGTATGTTTAGTGTAATGTACCTCAGGGTTTTATGCTTTCTTGAGAGAGAAGTGTAGAGCTAAGGTAGTAACTCGACATCCATAACTAGTGGGTCATGATAGTTTCAGCTTGAGAAAGTAAACTCAAAACTCATCCTTTGTGTCTAGCTCGAGAGAGTAGATTTGATGAGATTGTGGGTTGGTCTTCTTATGGAGTGCATGGAGGTTCGAGAGAAAAGTGCCTTACCTACAGTCCATTCTACCCATGACGAATTAACATAGTTTGTAGTGATTTGCACCTATTGAGTTAAACTTTGCAGTTGGTTAGTCAATCCCCCAAGAATTGTCTCCCTATTTGATTGTTCCTTGTTGATTGTTGAAGTATTTTTGTAGTCTAAACCCTGCTCGTTTTGAATTGTGATTACATCTTCAAGTTGGGTTCTTAGTTTCCCAAAACTTTTATTCATTCAGCTGCAAAAGTCACTGTTATAACTTCATAGGTGAACTCAAAATAGAACTACTCTCTGTGGGATCGACCCCAACTCATTTAGTTCAGGTTTATACTGATTTACGATCGTTTAACACCTAGAATTGGATGAGGTATACTTGAAACGTTAAATCAAAATGGAGCCGCTGCCGGGGAGTAGTGTTGTTTATAGTTCTTTTATCAAAGTTTAACTTTTGAATTTGTCGGTTGTAGTTGATTCAATTTAGATTGTATTGTGTTTGTGTTGGTTGTGCTGAGCAGAAGAGATAATGAGTGAGACCGAGATGAATGGTAGCCAAGAAGGTCACCGAGATAATGTTAGTAGTGTGCACAATCCAATCTAAGTGGATTAAATTTGTGCAATAGGCCTACCGTTAGCTGAAAAGGATTTTATATTTGATGTCACGAGCACAACTCTTCATCTCCTCCAAATGAAGGGACTCTATGGAGGGTTTCCTCATGAAGACCCACATGAGCATGTGATGTGTGCAGCCCATTTTCATTCAAGAATGTGTCGCAAGAATCAACCTGGCTCAGGTTATTTCCACTATCTCTGATGGGGGAAGCTAGAAAATGGTTGGCTGAGTTACCAAAGAATTCTATCACATCTTGGGATGAGCTTACCACGACATTCAATACGAGGTTCTTTCCTCCATCGAGGATGATGAAACTCAAAGATAACATTCAAGGTTTTAAGCGATTGAAGGGTGAACCCATCCATGAAACGTGGTTGAGGTTTAAGAAACTTCTACTTCAATGCCGGACTCATGGGCTACCAAACGATTTTCTACTCCAATATTTTTACCGGAGTCTTGATTCAGTAAATAAAGGAGTCGCTGATCAATTGGTTAGAGGGGTATAATATTGCAATCATTTGAGGTAGCTTCATTTCTTGTTGATGACATGACAAAAATAAATCAAGCTTGGTACACTCAAGAAGAACAAGTTTCACCTTTTTATTTTAGAATGACTCAAGAGCAACTTTATAAGGAAAGAAGAAGGGATGAAAACATCAAGAAGATGTTAGACCAAATGGAACTACTACAAGCACATGTGTTACAGAATGTGAAAAAGCCCAATGGAACAAGTGAAGTGTTTAGAGTTGAGGAGGGTTCTTCCTCGGGCTATTCAAGGACAGGGGAGAATCAAGGTTGGATTTCCAATAGATATGAGGAGGGTTTCCACCCACGCTATTTACAGCGGGGTGGGAATCAAGGTTGGAACTCTCACAAAGAAGAAGAGCAAAGAAGACACTATCAAGAATGGGCTGAGCAAAGTTATTATTGGATAAGAGAGGATGATCATGAAGAATACCACACTCAATAGAGTGAGAGCCCAAAGTCGAAAGGGAGTGCAAGTATTCCCCGAGTGGACGATTTGTTGTCGCGCATTCTTGACAAATTTGAGGTTTGGATGATTTGTTAAAAGGGATGAAAGCTATTTTTTCGTCATTGAACAATAGAGTGAACTCTCATGCGGATGCAATCAAGCTACTTGAAGGTCAGTTGAGTTTACTTTCAACATAATTGGAACCAAATATGACAAGGTAAAACGGTGATAGAGGTCTAGTTGTGGTTATGCGTAGTGGAAAAGTAGCGGTAGGTGATGTGATGGGCAATGACGAAACTCAAGCTCATGAAGAATACAAAGGTATTGAGGAAGAATAAATACTCATCCAACAAAGAATTGCCAAATGGTCATAAAAAGGTGTGGAAAACAGTAATCCAATCTAAAAAATGGTGCAACCTCTACCCAAAATTCCTCCTCCATTTCCCCAAAGCCTCAAGATGAAGAACGAGGATGAGAAGTTCAAGAAGTTTTTATCAGTGTTCAAGACATTATAGATTAATCTCCCTATAGTGGAGGCGTTGTTGGAGACGTCGGGTTATGCCAAGTTTATGAAGGAGTTAGTCACAAAAAAGAAGAAGATTGGACTTTAAAACAATCAAAGTTTCTCATATTTGTAGCGCAATTATGACTAATGAGATGATCAAAAAGAAAGAAGATCACGGAGCTTTAACCATCGACATGCTCCAATTTTCCAAGGCCCTATGTGATTTAGGAGCAAGCATCAATCTAATGCCATATGCAATCTATAAACAACTTGGGATGGGGGAGCCGAAATCCACAACAATGAGACTTTTGATGGCAAACCGATCAGTTAAACACCCCATGGGGATACTATATGAAATCTTGGTAAAGGTTGAACGATTCATTTTCCCGGCTGATTTCATTCTCAATTGCGAGATTGATGCTGAAATTCCCATTATTTTTTGGAAGCCCATTCTTGGCAACCGGGAGAGCGTTGTTGGATGTTGAAAGTGGGGAATTGAAGTTTCGGATGAACAAAGATGAAGTAACCTTTAATGTGTGTAAGTCAATAAAACACCCAAGTGATATTCACGTGGTCTCTACTGTTGATGTTATTGATGAGGCGGTGGCTAGTGTGAGCTATTTGATGTGTATGAGTGAACCACTTGAGGCCGTGCTTGCTAACTATGATGAGTTTAAAGTCCAAGGATATGAAGAGGTAGTAGCTGCTCTTTTTGGTTTTGAAGAATATTCAAAGACTCCATTGAAGCTGGACATTGATCTAAAAAATCAAAAAAGTCCTCCCGCAAAGCCATCAACGGAGGAACCACCAAAGGTTGAGTTGAAAGTGCTTCCTTCCCATCTCCGATATGCTTTCTTAGGGACAAATAACACCTTACCTGTAATCATTGCAGCTAATTTTCTTGAATGACAAGTAAAATTGCTTCTTGAGGTGTTGAGAAGACCTATCAAAGCTATAGGATGGACTATCGCAAACATAGTGGGCATTCCTCCCGGCATTTGAACTCACAAGATTCAGCTTGATAGTGAATATAAGCTGAGTGTTGAACATCCGCAGAGAATGAATCCACTGATGCAAGAGGTGGTAAAAAAGGAGATAATAAAGTGGTTGGATTCAGATGTAATCTACTCTATTGCGGATAGCAAGTGGGTAAGTCCGGTACAATGTGTACCAAAAAAGGGAGGCATCACAGTAATCCCAAATGAAAAGGAGGAGCTTGTGTCTATGAGACCGGTAACCGAATGGCGAGTATGCATGGATTACTGGAAGTTAAACTCATGGACCAAAAAAGATCACTTTCCCATGCCTTTCATGGATCAAAGGCTTGATCAACTTTTGGAAAGAGGATGGTATTGCTTTTAGGATTGGTACTCTGGTCATACTCAAATCTCTATTGCTCTGGAAGACCAAGAGAAAACCACTTTCACCTACCCATATGGAACTTTTGCTTTCAAACGGATGCCGTTCGGGTTGTGTAATTCTCCGGCAATGTTTCAACATTGCATGCAATCTATTTTTGCTGACATGGTGGAAGATTCAATGGAAATCTTCATGGATGACTTCTTGTTCATGGGTGATACCCTTGAAGCATGTTTATCACACTTGGGATAGGTCCTTCAAAGATGTGTGGAGATAAATTTGGTCCTAAATTGGAAAAAATGCCGCTTCATGGTTAGGGAAGGTATAGTTCTTGGTCACAAAGTGTCATAAAAAGGGCTGAAGGTTGATAAAGCAAGGATTGAAGTGATTGAGAAGTTACTACCACCAATTTCGGTGAAGGGTATTCGTAATTTCTTGGGGCATGCCGGCTTTTATCGAAGGTTCATCAAAGACTTCTCAAAAATTGCACACCCTTTATGCAAACTTTTGGAGAAGGAGGTAAAATTCATCTTTGATGATGCGTGTGTGGTGGCCTTCAAGTGTTTGAAATAAAAATTAATCTCCACCCTGGTTATCATTAGTCCCAATTGGTCCGAACCTTACGAAGTGATGTGTGATGCAAGTGGCACGACATTAGGTGTTTTGTTGGGAAAAAAATGCAACAAACTATTACACCCCATTTACTACGCAAGCAAAACTCTGAATGATGCTCAACGTAACTACACAGTTACATAACAAAAATTACTTGCGGTGGTATATGCGTTTGAGAAATTTTGGGCATACTTGCTTGGCACTAAAGTGGTTGTTCAAACTGATCATGCTGCTCTACGTTATTTGATGGCAAAGAAGGATGCCAAGCCAAGATTGATAAGGTGGGTGTTATTATTGCAAGAATTTGACTTTGAATTCAAAGATAGAAGAGGTTGTGAAAATCAGGTGGCTGACCACTTATCAAGATTAGAAGACAAGGAAAAGGGCGAGCTGGAGGTAGACATAAATGATGCCTTTCCTGATGAACAGGTATTCATGGTGACCCTACAACAAACTCCTTGGCATGCTGATTTTTCTAACTATCTAGTGTGTGGGTAGATACCGGAAGAACTAAACTTCTATCAACAAAAGAAGTTTTTGTTCGATGTCAAGAAATACTTTTGGGATGAACCATACTTGTTCAGAGAGTATGCAGACCATATCATTCGAAGATATGTAACGGAAGAGAAATTCAATGAAATTCTCCATGTTTGTCATTCTTCACCGGTGGGGGTTCATGATTAACGTATCAAGGAACTTCATTCGATACTAAGTGCCAACGATCGTTCAATAGTAATATAACCCAACTAGTGAGTTGGGGTCGGTCCCACAGGGAGTAGTATTTATTTCCGATTCAATAATAAAAGTATAATGACAATATCATCAAGCAAACGCTTCTTGCACAATTAACATTTAAATCTATTAACACCAAACTTTAACTATCAGTCCAAATTCACATTTCAACACAAACAATTAAACAGTAGAATTAAAACTTGGGGATTTGATCAACCAATTGTCGAATCTAAACAAAGTGAAGGGACGTTACTGCTCAATATGGGATAATTTGTTGTGGGTAGGTCGAACCTTATGTAAAGTAACTTTATCTCGAACAATTACCTTTTTTATGTTGAATTCTCTTGAACTTCAACACTAATCGAGAGATGCCCAACTCTTCTTCCTCATCAAATCCACTCTCTCGAGCTGAATACAAAGGATGAATCACTTGTTTCACTCTCTCGAGCTGAAACCAAGGAAATCCACTACCAAGGACGCTAAGATTGCCACCTTGGTTCCACACCTCTCTCTCGAGTAAGTGCACAACACTGAAATTAATACACGAAATTGTGTAATTCAACCTCGAAACATAGCAACAACTTAGACCCAATTTAAACTAACACCATTCTTCGCAACTAACAAATACCCACTAAGTAAATTCAACAATTGGCTTCATGATCAAAACCCCAAGTGAAGAGTTTTAGCCACTCATATCAAAAATTTGAAAATCAAAATCATTTATCAATCCAATAGTTGGGTACAAATGAGAATTAAAAATGGAAATCTATTAGGAATCCTCTCTCTTACAAAATCTCTTTGAAAATCTTGTTAAAATCCAAAGAAAAAGCACTTGGCAGTGTTCTCTTTCTCTATCTCTTCCTCTCCTCATTTATGAATGAATCTCTCTCTTTCGCCAAAACAAATTTAAATAGGGCTGAAGTATCGTGCTTCAAGACCACTCGACGAAGTAAGTCGGGCGTCGCCAACAGATCGGCGACTCGCTGATGGTTCTTTGTTTCGCCTTCATTTTTCATTACTTCTTGACCTAACCACTGTAACTTTAGGCGGTCTAGGTTGGAATCACCGAGTAACTCCGTGATTCACCCTCTTTCCTTCTTTCTCGCCCATCAACACTCACGTGAATCTTTCTCAACACTTTTGGCGACTCGGTTTATCCTTCGCTGAATAGATCGGCGATACGCCAGATGAAATTTCTGTTCGCTGAAATCATTCCCATTCTAGTTCCAACATTCTGTAACTTTAGGCGATATCTTAGTGGTTTGGCGATTCGCCGAATGACATCGGCGATCCTCATGTTTTCATTTCTCTATTCCTTTAGCTTGCTTTGTTACCTTCTTGATCAATCACGTTCATGCATCATTCCTGAATCCCTATACCTGAAATTCAAGGATTTACATCATTCATTGGCACAAAACAAGCCTTTGAGGGCACTAATTTTGTTAGAAATAAGGCGCTAAATGAGTCCAAATCGTGGACTCATCAGGTCATCACGGTGGAGTGCGTACAACTGCTAAAATCCTCCAAAGTGGTTACTATTGGCCATCCCTTTACAAAGAAGCCCATGAATTTGTTATGAAATGTACACAATGTCAAAGACAAAGTGGAGTATCCAGAAGACATGAGCTTCCTCTAAACCTATTTTGGAAGTTGAATTATTTGATGTTTGGGGAATAGATTTCACGGGTCCATTTGTGAGTTCGTTTCGTAATAATTACATTTTGGTGGTTGTAGACTATGTATCTAAATGGTTGGAAGTTGTGGTACTACCAAACAATGAAGGGAGAAGTGTCGTTCAGTTCCCAAAATGCTACATATTTGCTAGGTTTGGCACTCCTCGGGCTATTATTAGTGATGGCGGATCTCATTTTGTAATAGGATATTTGCATCCGCTTTGAGAAAATATAGGGTGATACATAAAGTAGCAATGCCATATCACCCTCAAACGAGTGACCTAGTAGAAGTGACAAATCGGGAGATCAAGAATATCTTGGCTAAGACCGTAAATGCAAATAGGACTGATTGGTCTCAAAATTTAGATGATGCTTTATGGGCATATCACACCGCCTACAAAACACCAATCGGTATGTCTCCATATCAACTCGTCTTTGGGAAATATTTCCATTTACTGGTTGAATTTGAACACAAAGCATTATGGGCATTAAAGGCTCTAAATCTGAACTGGGCAAGAACTTCAAAAGGAAGAGTAGACTAGCTCAATGAAGTGGACGAATTTAGGTTTAGGGCCTATGAAAGTTCACCCCTCTACAAGGAAAAGATGAACAAGTGGCATGATTCTAGAATCCTTAGGAGAGAATTCTGAGTTGGAGACTGGGTGTTGCTGTACAATTCTCGACTAAGACTCTTTCAGAGAAAGCTCGAATCCAAATGGGCAGGCATATTTCGAGTAACACGAGTGTTCACTAATGGAGCAATTGAAGTCGAAGGTAAAGAAGGGACTGCCTTCAAAGTGAATGGGCAACGCTTGAAACTATACTTTGGAGAATGACATGAAATTTCTGTGATTGAAGTGGTGTATCTGGAAGATGCTTGAGAGCATTTCCATGTTGTGCCACAACGTTAAATAAGACGCTTCTTGGGAGGCAACCCATGTGTTAGTGTTTTGAATAATGTGTGATGAATGTGCAGGTGTAGGTGAGGTAGTGAGGAAAGACTCCATCGGTGAGTCGCCTAGCCAGTTTGACGATTACATATTTGTTGGCATGTCTAGTGCCAACAATGGGCTGAGACACTGGAACATTAGGTGGAAATCTTGTACCACTCAGTCACTCACCAAAGTGATTAGGCGACTCGACTTTCACCGCCTTTTTGCATCGGCCCTGACAGCCCAGCCTCTTGGATCATTCGGCGAGGTTTCAAGTCCTTTAGGCGATGCGCCGATGTATTCAACGAACCTTCTCTTGTTCACCTTTTTGCCCCTGCATGGACTGGTTGCACACTAGAAACTTCGACAAACTCTAGACCATTGGGCGAATCGCCAAGCAGTTCGGCGACTCCAACAAGTTTTGGCCAAATGGGCGCCTGGTGAAGATTCCTTGTCACCCTACTCTGCGTGTTTAAGTGCTAGTAGTTTAACTTTGTTTTGTTATTGTTTGTTCTCTATTCACATTGGGGACAATGTTGGTTGCTTTTGGTTGGGGTTGTAGGAGTTTGGGTTATTGAGTCATTTGTTCTCTCGAATGTTATTTAAGTATCGGTTATGATTAATACCAATGACATGAATAGTGCTTCTAATTGAACGAAATGTATGCGCGGCTACGATGAGGCTAAATGAAGTTGCATAGAAAATATGTGGACTTTTTGCATCTCGTTGTGACTAGCTGGTTATTGAATAGAGTCTCTTGTGATGAACATTGCACACTAGCTCGAATGAGTCTAGTTTGATAATGGTGCCAATGCCTTGTGTGATGAGTTTACCTTGAATCATGTGTGATGACACCTAGAATTTTCCCCATTTTTCTGGTTGACTAAGTGATGCATGCTCTTGAAATGATCTTAGGCAACAATTTTGAAGAGTGAAACAATCTGACAATATACCTCTTTTTGTGCCCAACCTTTTGAGATGCGTGAACCTTGCTTGAACCCCCTTTAAGCCTTATCCTTTTCTTGAAAGAAACTTGAGCAATTGTGACCCCTGTTTATCCACTCACCTATAATCCTCATGAAGTGTGGTTTGATTGAATAGCCAACTTAGGCCAAAAGCCTAAGTTGGGGGTGTGGTTAAAAGAGAAGGTAATTCAAGGAGTGTGAAGAATTCCCCTTTGAGCCAATGGTTTTGAAAAAGATGGAATCCCTCCATATAAAAAAAAGAAGAGAGAAACAAAGAAAATGAAAAAGAATGAAAAAGTTGTGAAAATTGCAAAAAAGAAATGGGGGTATCCGGTAGTCCATGTGAAAGTGAATAATAGGTGAATTTTGAGCATGATTAAAATGTTGAAGAAAAGGAAGAAAGTGATGTTCAGACCACATTTAATGAGGGTAGCAGCCACTGAGCCTAAATGACCATACCTTTACACTCAGCCCCGTTACTAGCCTTGGAAGACCTTTGTAATCTTGAGTGAGCTGAAATGAGTGTTGATTAGAAAATAAGGGTAAACCTATAGGTAAAGTCATGCATGTATTTATCTTTGTGAGTGTGAGAGTTGTATGTGATTCCGGATCTATAAATCGTTGAAGAATTGTGTGTGACTATGGAATCATCTTTGTTGTGAGGGCACTTGAGTACCTTTGTTGAGCTTGAACTTACGTTTGAAGCAAGTATTGTAAGCTTGAGCATCTTTGGTAAGTGTGAAATCGCAACTTGAATCTTTGAGTGCGCAATTGATCATTGCATGAGTAGTTGAGTCTTGTTGTGTGCATTCATGTTGAGTCTTTTGCAGCATTGTTTGAGATATCCTTTTTGAACTGTTGAACTTGAGTTTTACTTGAGGACAAGCAAAAGCTTAAGTTGGGGGGTGTTGATGAGTCTGAGATTTGGACTCATTTACTGTCCTCAAATGCTAAATTTGTGCCACGAACTGATGAAAAATCCTTGGTTTTCAGGTGTATGGGCTGAGGAACAAAGCTAGGACATTAATAGGCAAAAAAGACAACAGAAGCTGGAAAAGAGAGAAAAAAACATGCTTGAAGATCGCAAAGAGAACTCAGCGGATCGCCTTGTCACTCCTTGATCGCCTTAAGTTATTAATCAAGTGTCATAAGTGAATTTCAAATCCCATTTAGACTTGGGAAGAATCCTCAGAACTTTGTCTACATGTTCCTCATTATTTAGAACCTTTCCTAGTGATGATAGCTTATTGATTAAAGTGGTGAGTCTAGTAATGATATCCAATATAGATTAAGTTTCCTTCATCTTGAAAGTTTCTTATTGAGTGAACTATATAACGTTCAAACATACTTCTTGAAAAAAAATATAAACGGTCGTATGCAATATATTTATCCAACTATGAGTCGGGGTCGATCCAAAAGAGAATATGGAAGAATATTGTCAAAAGAAAATATTTAACTCGATAGTTGTTATTTGAAAAGGGGGATTCAAATTGAAAAAAATATAAAAAGAATAAAAATTGCTTTGAACTAAATATTTATTTATATATAGATTATAAGAAATAACTAGGAATGTGTTCCCCATGATTTCATAAAATAGCAAGAATATTGTACTAGTGATCTATTTTAATTTTTAGCATGCAAGGTTGGTAAGTTAGATTTCCCTAAGTGATTTGTCCTCCAAGTAGGGAAGTTCACCACACAACTTGGTTCGTCTACGGGTGTGTACTTTACTAATCCTTACCCTTAACCTCGGATTAGCCCTCGCGTTAATTGATTAGGGTATTACCCTTGCATCAATGGATTAAGGTCAGACTATTAGATAGCATCTAAACTTAACTAAAACGAATTAATCTTTTTCTCATTCATTACCTCCTTGGTCCGGCAAGTAGGAACGAGGCGACTTCTAACGTTGGCCACCGTTAAAAAGCATTCCAAATGAAAGGGTTAATAGTACATGCATAAAAATCATTCAAGAATCACTTTGTATACAAACTTACTTTAATAATTCTTCATGGTTCCTACAACCCTAGTTATTAAATTTAGCTACTCATTATCTCCTAAAACACAATGAAAATTTATCAAAATAAATATGCTTGAGTTAATCATAGAAATTTAAGAACAATAGCTAAATTATATTTTACTAATCACGAATACAAATAAATAATAAAGGAGAAGAAAGAATAAATTATAATTCTCCGACCTCCATGACGGCTCTTTCAAAGTCTTTAAGCTATAAGAAAATTTATATTGTGTATTATTTCTTGATTGTTGGCTCTCAAAAGAATAATTTTTCATGCCCTATTTATAGAGACAAATTAGGAAATCAAAACACAATTAAATTGGATTTTCTGTGTTGTACGCGTAGAAATAAATTGCACCGCCTTATTTTGTTGTGGCCGCTAATTTGTTGTCTTTAGGACACGTAGCAGATGAAATATGTTGTTCTGCTTTCAATTTCAGTGCATATGCTGTCTGTGTTGTACGCGTATACATATTAATATTACATTACAATTCTTCCATTAAGCTGTCTGCTTGTTTTTCTTCTATAATTTCTTATTTTTAATTTATTTGTGCTTCAAATTTCTTCATTTTCACACCATTTTAATCCTACAAATTATTAACACAACATAAGAATAATCCATAAAATTTATGCTAAAAAAAAATAGTCAAAAAATTAAATATGAGGCAAATAATGATTAAATATATATAATTTTAGCCTCATATCAATACCCTAGACTTAAACTTTTGCTCGTCCTCGAGCAACCATTAAAGTTCAACTCAAAAAAATCGAACTTAGAATACCGCCACTTTGATTGTTACAAGCAATTAAGTCATGTAACAAAGCACAATATCAAGTACTTTTCTCAATCATTGTGCAAGATATAGAATAAACAACAAACTTCTAACCTCCTAACCTCAAAGACGGACTCTACTCATCAAATTAGGTTTTCCCCCCTATTCCATCAATGAAAGCTAATAAATAAAGTATATATCATTAAACAAGTGCCCTCACAAGAAGAAATAGTCCACACACTCATCTGAAATAATCGAATATAAATTAAGGACTAAGCATCAAAGAACAACTCTCTCACTCACAAAAGAATTCACATATATGCACAAAGAACCATAAGTTTGCCCATTATGTACATCTCCACTAATTAAGTATGCTTTAATAGAATCAAATAGGATTTTAACAGGTTGTAATGTTGGTTAGGAGACAGGTAGAAAACTATATAATAGTGACTTAAAAATTCCCTAAGACTTTGCATTTTTCCCCATTTTTTTCATCACTTTTTTTTCAGCCCTCTTTTCAATTATTTTCACAAAGAATGCTTCAATCAATTTTTTTTTTAAACAATTTGTTTTTCATGTCACACTTTTTCTAAGAGGGCCTTCTCATCACAAGTAACTATCATTGGTCACCTTTTTGTACTCTTTTTTTTTTTATTCAACTAATCATCTCTTCTTAGATTTAATAATTTTATCACAATTTATACTATAGTGCTCAAGGAAGTAGGGTGCAAAAATTAGGGATTCAAAAAAATGGATCAAGATAAATATAAGGCTACCAAACAACAAGCTACAAGCTCAAAGAGGTTACCAGTGATATAATATCTGAAAATGCTAAAATTTACAAGACAAATCAAAGAAAGCCTATTATCATCTTCTAAATAAAGCAATACTTTTTTATTTTACTTCAATAACATCCAGGGCAAGTTCTAGACTAAGATAAAAAACATGGAATATATGCAAACAACCTCACCACACATGGCACAAGTCTCAATCAATATGGATCAATTCTACTTCTAAGATGGACAGGGTCATCACTATAAAACCCCAGAATTTTTTGACCTAAGACTCGAACCATTCTTCGTTATGAGTGAGATTTTACCGAGGAAGTTTCTTATGTTTTAAGGTCAGGTCACTAGATGTAGAACCTTGAGTTCCAAAAGAACTAAAGAGAGTTCATTCAAGTCACTTCTAGGTTCTTCTATGTTTTGGGTCAACTTCAAACGACCATAACTTTTAGCACATGATTAGTTAGGAGACCCATAAGATATCAAATGAAAGATCTCTGAGTCCTCCTTCCAACGACAGTGAGTTCGCTAAATTTCGAGCTCGTATATGGAGATATGCCCATTTTAAATCAGGATGTATAGTTAAGAAAAGTTACTCGAAAAAAGAGGGGTACTTTAGTCTTTTCCTTACCCAATCAGATTTATTCATTTTAGTAAGGTTTTAGGTGCCTAAACTGATTTGGTTCAGTTTTATAATTCTAATTTACGCTTAAGGTTTTAGAAGAGAGTTTAAGAAGAGAAAAGAAGAGAAAGAAGAAAAAAGAGGGAAGGTTCAAGGCGTTCGTTGAAATTTCTTGCGGATCGAAGGTCGTTTTGCCTAGGGTTTAATCCCTAAGAGGTATGTGAGTTCTCATAGTGTTGGGTTCGTTCACCCACATGCCAATCATGTTATTTTTAGTACAAATTCATTCTTAAAGTTGAAGGATTTGAGTTCTTGGGGTGTTTTCTTGAAATTCCTTTTGTAATCTTGATTGTTGGGGTTTCGATGAGTTCTTGAGATAATCGTATGGATTTTAAGAGCTGTGTTTGAGTAGATTCTTGTGTACTTTGATTGGATATTCGAATCTAAGTGATTGGGGAAGAAACCATTCGATTCTAGGTGAGTTAAGGTCAGAAAACAAGAAAGAAAAGTCGTCGGGGTTTTCAGGGTTGGGGCCTGGCGCGCTGCACCAGCCAATGCACCCCAACCACACCGCTGTAGCTAGAGATTTGGTGCCCTGCGCCACTCAGAGCGCTAGGGTCTTCTGCCCCCATCCCTTCTCTGTTGTTTTGGCCGTCTGAGTCATTTAAAAAGGTACATTCATGCCCTATCGATTCTAAGAACTCTAAGTTACTTCTAAACACCTAGAAATCATTCATAATATGAATCATAACCTTGAATTCATAATTCAAATTCAAGGTAGAGTTAAGAGTTAAGTCTTGAGAGTTCTTTCGAACATTTTGAGAAAGTCCCTTTGAATTTTCTTGAGGAGTCTTCTACAATTTCAAATAACTTGTTTCAAGACTCGAGTAAGTGAGTATAAGAATAAGTAGAATGTATTCATGATTCTACATTATCATCACGATATCCTTCATATCTTGAATCATAAGCCTTGAATTCATAATTCAAATTCAAGAAAGAGTTAAGAGTAGAGTTCAAGAAGGTCTTTGAGTTCAATTGTGAATCCTCTGAGATCAACTATCGATTTGAGCTAGGTTTTGAGGAAGTAAGTATGAGAATGAGAAGAGTCTTACACATGAATTCCATATTGTTATTTAGACCCTCGAGTCAAGTCGTTCATGCCCATATATTTTGCATGAACTTCATAAGTCGAGTATCTTTGAGAGGAGTAGTATCTTCTAGTTCTAAGTCTTGAGTATTGAGTTCCTAAACCTTTTGAGATTATATTCCTAATCATGGAACTATTACATGTAACTCATGGATTCCTTGAGTTGAGTTGTTCATGCCAATAACTCTGCATGAACCCTGTGAGTTGAGCATTCTTTAAATAAGTAGTTTCGTTTAAGTTCTTGAATTCTGAATTGTTGAGTTCCGAGTATTGAATTCTATGTATGGTTATTTAAAACCTTGAATTGAGTCATTCACGTCTGTAATTCGGAATGAACACTATTTTGAGAAGTTCTTTACAAATTTTTCTAAACTTGTTTTAAGATTTGAGAAGTTGAGTTTGAGAAAGATTAGAATTGAGTTCATTTTTTCAAAATGAATATATGGAAACTAAGTATTCCCAAGAGTAACATTTTCACATTTCAAAGAGGAGGAAACTGAAATTTCCAAAAGAGTTTTGAGCAGTTTGAGTACCTTCTCTTTTTAGAGAAAGATTTTTGAGTAATAATCTCAAACCACAGAAAGAGGAAATGATTTATTTCAAACATAATTAACTAAGTATATTTTGGGAGTAGTATTGAGCACCGATATGGGGCAGAGTTCATACAAATCACAGCCCCCATAAACCATGTAGCCAACATGGGTAGAAAGGGTCATACCTTTTAGACGATTCCTTAATGCTTTTAGCATAGACTAGTGAATCCACTTAGTAGTAGGTTCTATACCCCAGAAAAGTATAGGACGACTCTGGCAGCGGGGGTTAGACGATGTATCATCACATAGCTCATAGTGATGGTTGTCGGTTAGAGAAACTCCCACAGAGATATTTTGTATTCTTATATACACAGAGTTTACTTTGTATTTTCATATACAAACAGAGTTTATCCTGTATCCTTTAATACAAACTGAGTTACTATTGTATTTTTCAATATATTGAGTTTCATTTTATTGTTTTAAAAGGTTTCCATATATTGCAACTTTTATTGTTGCTTTATGTTGAGTTCAGTATCCAGACTTGAGTACCCACAGTCGAGTATCTTATTATTGTGTCGATCCCTATTTCACTGAGTTGAATATCTTATTATTGAGTTGTGCCTTATTTCACCGAGTTGAATATCTCATTATTGAGTAAAGTCTTATTTCACTGAGTTGAATATCGTATCATTGAGTTGAGTGATAAACACTCAAAGTACACCTCATCCAATACTAGGTGAAAGCGATCGTTATCTGGTATAAAACCCAACAAAGAGTTGGGGTCGAACCCACATGGAGCAGTAGAGTAAGGAATACAATTAAGAATTAAAGATATGATTCTAATTGGTTATACAAGTAGACATTGTTGAAATCAAACAAAGTAAGTTAAAGGTTTGACAAAGAATGTCAGATGGGGGGTTTAAAAGTGTCACGTACCAAATACGATAAGCACAAAAACAGGGGATTAGACAAGTAGGAAGGAACTCTCAGGATGTGATTGATTATAGGCTAATTTTGTTATATGGGTAATTGAAGTTTATTAAAGAAGTGCTAAATCACTGTGGGTAGGCTAGACAGAGGGTGCAATAGTTTTTTCTCGAACTACTAGTATGGTTCAAGCGAGTTCTCTCGAACCTCGACAAGTTTAAGACTACAAAACAGCCCCAAACCTTAATTTATCTACACTATCGAGCTAGATAGGTAAGAATGAGTTAAGATTCACTCTCTCGAGTTGAAATCATAACAACCAACACACTACAATCATTAATCGATAACCTTAGTTTAAAAACCCCTCTCTCGAGCAAGCTCAAAACACTAAGCTAAAATTGTATTTGCAACTACAATTCATAAATTACTACTGAGCTATCAATCAAACCCACATTAAAACAACATTTACATCATTAAACAACAATACCCATAAGCTAATTAGATAAATAATCACATGATCACACCCCAAGAATTGGGGTTTTATCCAAGCATCATAAAAAGATAGAAATCAATACCAAATACGTTCTCTATAATCTAGGAATTGCAATCCAAGTCTTTACAATGATCCAAAGTGCTCAAAATCAAAGACCCAATCCAAATCTACTTGAAAAACCATTCGAAGTTGTTCTGCAATGGAGAAATACTCAAAGAACTATGTAAAAATGGAAGAAAACTAAAATTGGACTTAGTAAATAAAATCAGGACTCATTGAAATCTTTTTAAAATTCAATTTATAGTTTCCCAAGTTTTGGTTGCACGGACCATTACGCGGGGTAGTTCGGGTGCAACAATCCTGGTCGGAGAAGCGCCAATCGCTCCATTTCATTGCCGACCTTCCTTGGCTTTTTATCCTCAAGGTTCTGTAACTTTAGGCGATCCAAAATGTGTCGCAGATCCATTCGGCGGTTCACCAAAGGTACAAATTCATTGCCAAGTTGCCTTCTCCCTAGGGCTGGCAGTCTGGAACTTTAGGCGAGCTGAAGTGCCACTCGGCGAGTCACCGAGTGTCTTTGTAGATTCTCAGCTTTTGTCATCTTTAGCCTTTTTCATCTTTTTAGGTCCTTTTTGCCCGGTAATATCCTTGCTTTGATCTTTTGCCTTCATTGTTGCAAATCAACACTTTAACATCATTTTTGAGCATAAATTATGCATTTGAGGACAATAAAATCTAAAAACTAAGCCCTAAATGAGTGAAAATCTAGGACTCATCAACACCCCCAACTTAACCTTTTGCTTGTCCTCAAGTAAAACTCAAGATCAATTAGTTCAACAAGGATGTTTACAAACAGTGCTACTCAAGACTCAACATACATGTACACAAGAGGTTCAAACAACACATGCAAAGTTCAATTATGCACTCTAAGTTTCAAATTGTGACTAACATAATCAAATGGACTCAAGTTCACAATGCTTGCTTCAAATGCAAGTTCAAGCTCAACAAAAGCATTTGATTGCCCTCACACAAAAAGACGATTCCATGATCACACAAAGCTCATCAACTTTAAGAATTTGGAATTAGAAACAACTCTTACTCTCTCAAAAACAAACATATATAAGATCCTTCCCGATAGGCATGCCCATATTTTACAATCAACAAGATAATATGCTCATTTAAGATCACAAAGGTCTTTCAAGGCTTGTAAGGGGGCTGAGGGTAATGGTACGATCATTTAGGCTTAGTGACTTCTACCTTTACGAAGCATGGTCTGCATTTCATTCATTCACCTTCTCTTACAACACTTTTTGATTCTCTAAATCCACACCCTATTCTTTTACTCACAAGTTATTGGATACCACATTTCGTTTGCTTAATTCACCCACTTTATTTCAACAATATTTCTCTATTTATATCTTTTTCATATTTCTTTATTCTTTCTTTATATGTAGGGGGTCGATCTTTTTCAACAATATCTTTCAAAAGGGGGAATTTCTCAAACTTCTTGATTTACCTCATTTTTCACCACAGCCCAACTTAGGCTTTTGGCCTAAGTTGGTTTTTTATAACAACTAATGCCTCATGAAGATTTTAGGTGGGAAAGAAAAGGGGTCACTTGTGCTCAAGGTTCTTCCAAAGAAAAGGATAGGCTCAAATGGTGTCAAGCTAGGTTCACACTCTCACAAGGTGGTCACAAAGAGGTATAATGAAAAGATTGGTTCACTCTCCACAAATTGTGCCTAAGATCAGCTCTATCATTCACTCACATTAGCAAATCAGACCAACGAGGCAAGTTTTAGGTATAACCAAGCATTCATTACAAGTCTACCTCACCACACATGGCATCCAACACAATTATCAAACCAAGACTTAACCATTTTTGCAAACGTGCAATGGTCATCATAAGAGTTCCACCCAAAAAATCGCATAGTCATAATAAGATGTTATGAGTTCACATATGACTTATGCAACTCAATTTGCCTCATCAAATTTGCACTCACATGTCGTTCAAACAAGAGCACTATTTAAGTCATCAGTATTGACCAAAACTAACACTCTAAATTGCAAGAGAACAACCACATTCACACAACAAGAGGTGGCAATTTTTAAAATTGGTTCAAAACCATTTGCAATTCAAAACAATGGACCTATATGGATCAGAAACCCAGATATAGATATATAAACAAAAAGTCAGATGCAACATTTACAAAACCCAAAAAAATAATATTCACAAAACAAAAACTGCCTAATAGATGTGGGTATGGAAATACCTCACCGCACAAAAAAAATACCAGTTGTCCTCAGATGCAAAGAAATAATAAAAATAGTCTAAAATATATAAAGGGAGCCAAAAGACTCATCAACTCCCTCTCTCTGGGCATCAGTGCCCGGCATATCAGCATCCTTGGCTACAGTGGAGCCCACCATAGAAGTATCTCTCAAAGAGGCCTGCACAGCTGTATCTACTATGGCTCCCTCTAGGTCCGCCAAATCATCATAGACAACCTTTTCTCTAACACCTAGCTGCTCCTCATTTGTCTCAGCCTTGGACTT
Organism: Solanum chiquidenum; assembly: GCA_029582725.1. Lineage (NCBI taxonomy): Eukaryota > Viridiplantae > Streptophyta > Magnoliopsida > Solanales > Solanaceae > Solanum > Solanum chiquidenum. The sequence goes on from JAJOOS010007267.1 coordinate 44,166, forward strand.
AGCATATGCATCATCAACCCTAATATCATCTCCGGTAGTAGTAGTCGAAGGAACCTCAGAACTAGCAAAATTCTCAGCACTCGGCATCTCAGGAATCTCCAAAGTCCCAAACAGCAACTACAGATCTGTGGACTTCAACTTGTCCACATCTTTCCTTACCCCCAACAACCTCGGCCTTCAAGGCTGTCACAATATATGTAGTACCCAGGCTCTGCTCACATGCCTCCACCCTCACTATAAGGGCATCTAGTGCCAACTTCTGGCCCTCAATCAATGATCTATGCTCATTTAAATCAGCCCTAATAGGATATAGGGCAGCAGTAATCAACCGCTCTATCAACCCAGGCACGATGACCTCTATCCGGGAGGCAGGCACATCAGTAAATTGGGCCAGATTGCCCATTTTGTAAAGCATGGTCTGGGTGATAGGGGTCGGGAAGCAGCAACACGACTAGTGGGAGGGGTGCAACAGAAATACTAGGAGTCTCAGAAATAGAAGAGTTAGATGTACATGTAGGCTCACCAGCCTGAGGGGGCATAATTGCCTCAGTCGGCAAAATATCCACGTCAACCTTAGGGGATGTATCCACCGATACTGCCCTCCTCCTTTCGGCCTCATCCCGCATGTACTCGACCTTAATACATCGGATGTAAGTATAAGAGGTGGGTGTCACATCCATATTCGTCTTCTTAACTCTAGGAACATAGGCCCACCAGCACAACTCAGTAATCAGTATGGAGAAATGCAGTGATGTCTGGATCTACTTGGCCCTCATGACCATCTCTTGCTCGGTCAACAACCCCAAATTCAACCTCTGCCTAGATATGATGGAATCAAGACAGGTCACCTTTAGGTGGCGGAGGATGGACTTGTTCTGTGATGACATGATGGTGCTGCTAATTAACCTGAATCAATATATGGCAACAACGTTCCGGTCTATCTTCTCGATAGGTGCACCTACCTCAGTCCATCTCGGGGTAGCATCAGAGAGGAGGGGTACCAGCCAACCCTTAAGATCCTCCAAAGTCTTCTTCTTGACCAAGTCTGTGTAGTCCTGCAAATCTCATGAGCACTGATGTTTGCGTAATCAAGACATAACTTCTAATGCAAGTGTCTACGATCGTACAATAGTATAATAACCCAACCAAGTGTTGGGATCATTCCCACAGGGAGTGGTTTTGAGAATTAATAGAAAAATAAAATTTAGTTCTAATTAGTCATAGCTAAAAACATTATCGAATATAAACATGTTAAATGAAAGGGGTGACACAAAAGTTTCAATTAACAATGGGGGGGGGGTTGTTAAAAGTAATCAAAAACAACAAAAATAGTGAAAATAAAGAAAGATACTAATAGGGAGATGGGATTCTTGGAATGTAATAGGCATACGGGATAGACTAAATCATTGGGTACATGCTTTTGGTAGTAAATTCATTGAATATTTATGACTAGGCTAGACTTTAAAGGGGATAAGCTCTCTCTCTCGAGCAACTTACCCCATTTCAAGCAAGTTTCTCTCGGACACCCACTTGCCGCATAAAGAACAACCTCCGTCTTAACCCACTCACTCTCTCTCGATAAGTGTGTGGACATGGGACTAGGATTCACTCTCTCGAGCTGAACATCATGTCGACCCACTCGCACTGGCTATCAATTTAGTAGTCTTAGTTTTGCAACCTCTCTTGAGCAAGCCAAAAATACAAAGGTGAAATCGTATTTGCAACTACAATTTCATTAAGTTCCACCACAACTACTAAATGAAATCACATCTAAACAACAAACAAAACGCCAACAAGCAAGACCCAAAAACTAATCTAACCCATATTCACAAAATCACACCCCAAGAATTGGGGTTTTAGCTACACATGCTAAAGAGATAGAAATTTATACCAAAATGAGTTTGCATTCAAATGGGTATGAAGATTTAAGTCTCAAAACAAGTCAAGAGTGAAAAATCCAAAAGACCCAAGCCCAAATTCTTGGAGATGAAACCCTTTGAATCTTCAAGTTCTTCAAAATCCTCTAAAACTTAGAGCAAAAATATCAAAAGTACTATTCTATATGAAAATTATAATAATTGTTCGACTCCTAAAACTACAACTCTAACTAGTATTTATAGTTTTCATAGATTTATGCTGCAACGGATCATTCGGTGTCGTTAGTCAAAATCACCGATCAACTCAACGATTCACCTTTTGGTGTAGTTCATCGCCGTATTGCACCAGCCTTCAGCATCGTCGTGCTCTGGGTCATTGGGCGACATGGTACTGCTTCGCGGAACTTCTTGGCGATGCGCTGACTGCTCCTTTTTTCGCCAACTTGATCCTTTCCTTTAGGGCTCTGCACACTAGAACAAAAGGCGAAGTAAGACCCTTCAGCAACTCGCCCAGTGGACTCGGCGATCCTCAGGCCTTCATTTCTTCATTCTTTTCTGCCTTTTCATTTCTTTTTGCGACGTAATGTCCATGTTTTCCTTCAAATTTCAAATACCTAAAACTTAAGGGTTTTCATCAGATATTGAGATAAAATAAGCATTTGAGGACACAATTTCTATTAAAATATAGCCCTAAATAAATCCAATTTGTGGACTCATCAACACCCCCAACGTAAATTTTTGCTTGTCCTCAAGTAAACTCAAGCTCAGGCGTTCAACACGAAGGTCTCGAATAGTGCTACACAAGACTCAATCATGAATGCATACAACAAGACTCAATTTACTTATGCAAAGATCAAATGTTTACCCCAAAGATTCAAGTTGTGACACACCAATACCAAAGAATCTCATGCTCATAATACTTGTTTCAAATGCAAGTTCAAGCTCAACCATAGTGTTCAAATGCCCTCATACAAGGAATGATTCCATATTCACACACAATGGTTTAATCATTTAAAGTTCTGAAATCAAATGCAACACTCACTCTCACAAAGAAGAACACAATGCATGCTTTCACCCATAGGTTTGCCCGTATTTTTCGATCAACATTTGTTTCGGCTAACTCAAGATCAAAATGGTCTTTTAAGGCTTGTAATGGGGCTGAGTGTAAATGTATGGTCATTTAGGCTCAGTGACTTTCATCATTATGAAATGTGGTGCTCACAACACTTCCTTTCCTTTTCCTTCATCATTCTCTTTAGTGCTCATAAGTACTCCTATTATTCACTTTCCATGGATTGTCTGGAAATCCCATTTTCTTTGTATTTTCACAACTTTATTCCACTTCTTTTTCATTCTTTTTCTTTCTTCTCTTTCCTTTTTTTTATGGAGGGGTTCCACTTTTTCTCAAAATCATGGGTAAGAAGGACTTTCTTGCACTTCTTGATTTACCTTTTCTTTTCACCACACCCCCAACTTAGGCTTTTGGCCTAAGTTGACTATTCAAACTAACCACAAATTCATGACGTTTATGGGTAATGGATAAAGAAAGGTTACATTTGCATCAAGTTTCTTCCAAAGAAAGGTAAGGCTCAAGGGGTGTTCAAAAGAGGTTCACACACTCACAAGGTAGGCCACAAAAGAGGTATATATCAAATTGGCTCACACTCTTTAAAGTTACCTAAGATCATATCAATAGATAGCCTTACTTAATCGATCAGACCAACGGGGAAAATTCTAGGATCTATCATGCATGGTTCACAGTAAGCTCATCACACAAGGCATCGACACTAAAGTCAAACCAGACTCCACACTTTCGTTAGTGTGCAACGGTCATCACAAGAGAATCAATTTGATACATGGATAATCACAACGAGATGCAAAGAGTTCACATATTGTCTATGAAACTTCATTTGGCCTCATCGTAGCCGTGCATTCATATTCATTTGATTGAGAGCACTATTCAAGTCATTGGTATTGATTGGAATCGAGACTAAACTTTTGCAAAAGAACAGCCACATTCAACACACAAGAGGTGGCAAAAATTTTTGGACCGGTCAAAATTGTTTTTGCAATTTAAAATAAAAGGAGCCATAAGCTCAAACATCCACAGAAACAGTATATCAAACACAATTTTAAAACAGAATGGCCCAAATATATACACAAAAATACAAGTCACAAATAGCACACAAAAGGTGAGCCTCACCCCACCACAAATAAAAAGTGTTTGTCCTCAAATGCAAATGAAAGTATCTAAAAGTAAATGTAAGTAAGGTAGAGAGGGAGGTAAAGAAAAGTCATGTCTATGCAGTCTCTCTATCTGTCGGGGCATTAGTGACCGGAGTAGCCTCAGATGGAATAACAGTGCCAGATCCACTAGGAGCTATGGTGGATGTCTCAATCGGCAATGTCTGGATCACCGGTTGCACAACAGTCTCTAAAAGATATGGAAAATCCCTGAATATGCTCTCATCTCCTCCTCATGTACTACTACCAACTCTTCATCGGTCTCTACATCTGACTCTGCCTGTGTTGTGCCACCTCTCTGCACATCTCCGGTGGTAGCCAGAAGAATCCCCAAAGTCTCAGGAGCATACTTGTGATTAGTAGCCTCTAGCAGTGAAGTGAAGTCAGTAGACTTAAGATAGTCTACGTCCTTCCTCAAATCTGCCACTTCAGCTTTCAAAGCTGAAACCTCGGGTGTCTCTCTCTGTCTACTCTCACAAGCAACGACTCTAATAGCCAGATCATCAACATAGGCACTAAGGGGGTCAGTGCAGCTAAGATAGCACTATCGATCATCCCTAGAATGGATCTCTCCAATTGAGTCGCTCTCGCATCTGCTGAATAGGCCAGCCGTCCCATCTTCAGGATCATGGCCTGAGTAATCCTGGCAGGCTGGGAAGAGGAAGAAGCACCTGAGACATGTGAAGAAGAGGAAAAAGGAGCGGGTATACCCGAGGGCTCAGAGGCCGGAGTAGGCGAAGATGCCTCTGCTGGTAATGAGTCAACATTGACCTCTGGAGAAGTGTCTGCTGGAGCTAATCTCCTCCTGTCAACCTCCTCTCGTGTGAACTTGGCCTCGATACTTTGGATATCGGTGGAGGAAGATGGGGTGACCTCAACATCCCTCGTAGTGTCACGAGGTACTCCAGTTTGACGGCACAACTTAGTGACCAAGACTGGAAATGGCAGAGACGTCAGCTTTTGTTTGGCTCTCATGGCCATCTCCTGTGACATCAGCAGTCCAAGATCGATCTTCCTCCTAGCCATGATAGAACCAAGGCAATCTGCCTTAGGATGGCGTATAATAGATTCATTCTGGGATGGCATGATAGTGCTGCTGATGAAGCCAAACCAGAACTTGGAGGCGATGTTCATATCCCTCTTCTCAATAGAAGCTCCTGCACCTATCCACCTCGGGGTGATGTCAGAAATCATCGGAGCTAGCCAACCCTTCAAATCATTCAGGGACTAGACATTCGGCAACCCCTCGTAAGGAAGTACAGAGTGCAGCGGTCTACCCAATACAACATTAATGTGCTCACTGTGACACTCCACTTCCTTACTTTTGACCATGGCTTACTTCACCAGTCGAAACTTACTTGCCTTCTGCTTGTTCTTCGGCATCAACTCCCCATAAGCAGTGTAAAACTCTCTTACCCAATAAGGAATGTAAGGGCCTCAGGGCCGTGTGAACTGCTCGAATCCATGGTATCAGAGAGTTTCCATAACCTTAAGATATTTGCCTTCCAGGACCTCCGTAGATAGCAACTTTTCTTCTATGATGGTCCGTACTTCATCACCTTTTAATCTATTCAGCAGTCTAGGTGGATGAGTAATAGGAAGTACAGGAGCCACTGGAGGTTCCTGAGCTGGCACTGATTGAGTAACAGGAGGGGTGGCAACTGAGGGAATACTGGTGGAGGTGGACTGGGTTCTGGCCTGAAGCTCATCCCTTCGATTAATCAGAGATTTCTCATCCTCTGGTTCTGAAAAAGTAGTCTGGGTTTCAATAGATATTTCTTTTCTAGCTATATGCTAACCTCATTTTTCCTTTATCTCCCAATGGGATTTCTTCTGCACTCATTTTTGGAGGATTTGATGCCCCCTCGTTGATGGTAATTCTCTTTGCCTTTTTCTGGGGTGGCTCGGTTAGATTTGTACGTACCATATCTGCAAAAGAATTCGGAGAAGGTCAAATGATATCACAAAAAATTTCACTGATTTGCGAGCTAAGTCGAGCTCGCCTATGGGGTTGGCTAAACAATTAAGGCAAGTCGGTGACAAGAAGGCCTTTCAACGAATTGCCGACTACTTTCAGCGATCAAGGGTTTGTCTGCCGAAAGTTATAGTGCGTAAGGGTTTCAGAGGTATAAGCAAAGTGCGATCAAGAGTGCTTTCTGTGATTCGCTGAGTGCCTTCGGTGAACTCAGGCCTCTTGCCGAAAGTTACAAACTCAAACCACAAATTTGACGCGACATTAAAAGGCGAGATGAAGGAAATAGGTGAACCGCCGAGTGGTTTGGCGAGCTCGACTCAGCTCGCCGACTGGTTTGGCGAGCTCGACTCAGCTCGCCGAATGACCCAACATGCCCATTTTTAATCCACCTTCTCAAATTCAACCCCGTAATCCCAAAAAACAAAATCAAAGCATGCACAAATGAAATTCAAACGAGACCCATACTATCCATCACCCTGAGATACTCAGATTTCTCCTGAATTTGCCGTATTTGGCCATTTGATGATATTTGCTCTTAAGAGTGGTGTCACCCGCTATATCATTGAGCAAATTTTTGACATTAAGCACAAACGTGGGCTACTCTGGCTTCGCCCAATCAATCTAACAACACACAATCACAACCCAACTTATAAAAAAAGCACAAAGATTACGAACATTTGATAGTCAAACAATACGGGCAAGATTTTTCAAATTAAAAATAGGCAATTAAGGATTCTAATCCTACCAGAGAGGACCCAACACACATACGATCATAGAAAATGAGTACAAACTTCAATAAAATAAACTTGGGGTTTGGAAAGCTAACCTTTTATGCCGATTAAACGCAATTGAAAAGCTAGGAGGCAAAGAAATTCAACTCCGAGCACAAATCAACAACTAAAATACTAAATGAAAGGCAGGAGTATTGAAAATACTAACTTGGGGTGAGTTTGTGAAGTTTAAAAGTGAGGGAAAGTGGAGAATTTCACATTCTAAATCTTTTGGCCATTATAAACCATCCAGTTCACGCCCATTCGGCGACATTAGTCGCACTCGCCGATCCACTCGGTGACACACCAGGTGGTCACTTGGCTCTCCGTGTTTTACACGACCTTCAGTCAAAGTGAGGGTCCAAATAGTGGTCTTCATCGGGCACACCAACCATTTCGGCGATCCACCGACTGACCTTTTACTCACCAATATGCATTTTCCCAACACTTTCAGAATTTAAACCTGCACCACTAACACACCATTATTTATAAAATCAAACTAAAACATTAAAAACCTTGGGTTGCCTCCCAAGAAGTGACTTAGTTAACGTCGTAGCATGACACATCTCCTCATTCACATCCTATTTTTGGGGTCGAACTTAGCACCACTAGGTGACCCCTGTTGCTTAGTTGATTAGAGATGAGGCAGCTCATAAGTCACGAGGTTCTCGAGCAGCTGAATAGATCTGGAGTGAGAGCAAACCATCTGATTTAACACTTCAATGCCCTCCTTCATCTCTTCCAGCACTTTGTCTTGCTCAGTGACCTTTTGGAGAATGAGAAGCAGAGTATCCTCGACACGTCTACTCTCATTGTCCGCGCTCATGAGGATGTATATACCTCCCTTGGTGGTTGCACTGGGTTTCCACCTTTGTTATTTTGGTGGATAAATTGTTCAGTTGAGTCACCAGTACGGTCAACGTGAAGTCCCTCTCGACTTCTTGGTCCGACTCGGCCAATTTGCCACCATGTCCATCATCCATCTTCAATTTATTCCTAACAATATAAGCACAAGGAAACCAAAACTAAAAATAAAGTAAGTAGAACTATAACTAATAGGAACAAAAATGTTATTAAACTAAAAAAAATCACATAACACCACTCCCCGGTAGCGGCGCCATTTTGATGTTTGCTTGACACAACTTCCAATGCAAGTGTCTACGATCGTACAATAGTATAATAACCCAACCAAGGGTTGGGATCATTCCCACAGGGAGTGGTTTGAGAATTAATAGAAAAATAAAATTTAGTTCTAATTAGTCATAGCTAAAACATTATCGAATATAAACATGTTAAATGTAAGAGGTGACACAAAAGTGTCAATTAACAATGGGGGTTTTTGTTACAAGTAATCAAAAACAACAAAAACAGTGAAAATAAAGAAAGATACTAATATGGAGGCGGGATAGACTAAATCATTGGGTACATTTTTTTGGTAGTAAATTCATTGAATATTTTTTATTAGGCTAGACTTTAAAGGGGATAATCTCTCTCTCGAGCAACTTACCCCGTTCCAAGCGGGTTCCTCTCAGACACCCACTTGCCGCATGAAGAACAGCCTCCGCCTTAACCCACTCACTCTCTCGAGGTGAGTGTGTGGACATGGGATTAGGGTTAACTCTCTTGAACTGAACCTCATGTCGACCCACTCGCACTGGCCATCAATTTAGCAGTCTTAGTTTTGCAACCTCTTTCTCGAGAAAGCCGAAAATAGAAAGGTGAAATTGTACTTGCAACTATAATTTCACTAAGTTTCAGCACAACTACTAAACAAAATCATATAAAAACAACAAATAAACTGCCAACAAGCAAGACCCAACAACTAATCTAAACCATATTCACAAAATCACACCCCAGGAATTGGGGGTTTAGCTATATGCTAAAGAGATAGAAATTTATACCAAAATGAGTTTGCATTCAAATGGGTATGAAGATTTAAGTCTCAAAACAAGTCAAGAGTGAAAAATCCAAAGACCCAAGCCCAAATTCTTGGAGATGAAACCCTTTGAATCTTCAAGTTCTTCAAAATCCTCTAAAACTTAGAGCAAAAATATCAAAAGTACTAATCTATATGAAAATTATAATAATTGTTCGACTCCTAAAACTACAACTCTAACTAGTATTTATAGTTTTTACATATTTGTGCTACAGCGGATCATTCGGCGTCGTTAGTTGAAATTGCCGATCAACTCGGTGATTCACCTTTTGGTGTAGTTCATCGCCGTCTTGCACCAGCCTTTAGCATCATCGTGCTCTGGGTCATTGGGCGACATGGTACTGCTTCACAAAACTTCTCGGCGATGCGCCGACTACTCCTTTTTCCGTTGACTTGATCCTTTGCTTCAGGGCTCAGCACAGTGGAACAAAAGGAGAAGTAAGACCCTTCGACGACTCGCCAAGTGGACTCAACGATCCTCATGCCTTCATTTCTTCGTTCTTTTCGTTCCTTTTTGCAACGTAGTGTCCATGCTTTCCTCAAACTTGAAATACCTGAAACTTAAGGGTTTTCATCAGATATTGAGATAAAATAAGAATTTGAGGACACAATTTCTATTAAACTATACCCCTAAATGTCCAATTTGTGGACTCATCAAGCGCCCGAGCAGCTAATTAATCTCTGTACTACTGCACTTAACCTTTTTCCCCCAAACCACTATAAAGTCGACTGGTTTGAAGGGACTTTACTTCTTCTTCCCTTTCGGCACCAACTCTCTGTATGCCGCATAGAATTCCCAGACCCAAGTAGGAATGTATGGGTCCCGGGATTTTGTAAAAACCTCAAACTTGTGGAACTTCAAAGTTCTCTACACTTATTGATATATGTCCATCACACCATCAATGGACAACTGTTTTTTCTTCTAATATGGTCCTCGAACCCTCGGCCTTTAGTCGATTGAGTGACCGGGGAGGAGGACCCTGAACTGGTGGTGCCTGGATCACTGCCAGTGCTGGGGCTGCAGCTAGAGAATGAGGAGGAGGCATAGGAGGTACTGGATCCTAGACAAATTATTCATCGATTTGGAGCATAGATCTGCTCTCCTAGCTTGCAATAACTGACCATCTTTCCGCTCCGAGATCGTTGTCGGAGAACCACCCTCAGACTAACTCTCACTGCCAGAGGAAGTGAGGTATGTGGCGTAGAACCCCTCACTATCGGAGCTATCCTCCACATGTGGCAACTCAACGGGTGCCTTTCCCTTGCTTTTACCTCCTTTTAAAATAAGTTTTGTAGCTTTAGCCCGGGAAGTAATCATTTCCTCGTTGATTGTAATTCAACATGCCTGCTTTTGGTGCGGTATTTCTCTACAAGAGGCTTTCAGGAAAATAGTTGTGTAAGACTCATCGAACTAGTCAGCACGTCACCAAACCACTTTGGCGAGCCAAGTTAGACTCACCAAAAGTTCCAGAACAGAAATGCTCAAAAATAAAAGTTGGTCGGTGATGTCCAGGGTTGTTCGGTGGATCACCGACACCTTTCGGTGAACTAGAAATAGTTTTCCAAAAGTTACAGAACAATTTCAAGAATTTGGAGCGCAGAAGGGCAATCAGAAGATACTTTCAGCGAGTCGCCGAGTGAACTCAACGAGCTCAGGTGTATTACTCAAAGTTACAGAATTCAAACTAAAACTTTAGGAAATTGAAGGCCATCAAGGGGGGTTTAGGCGAACCACTGAACCACTCGGCGAGCTCGACCCAGCTCGCCAAGTAGCCCAACATACTAGATTTTCACCCCGTACATCAAAATCAAGCATGCAGCCCATGAAAATAAAATTAAAAACTCACATTATTCAATTCACTCTATACCCATGGTGTAACACCCCGGAAAACTAGTAGGTGAAACTAGAGCCTTACGTGAGAGTTTTAGAGTTTAAGGTGTGGATTAATGTTGTAAAATGGCTTCCCGAACTTAGGATGAGGGGTTTAGGGGTTAACCGTCAAGGTACGACTCCCTAAGGACCAACCAAGGGTCCTTGAGGAGGACCCTAAAGCCTAACCCCCAAGACTACCCAAGACTGCCCAAGGTAGCCAAAAAGGGTCACATACGGATGGCACCTACGGCCTGTAGGTGGACCTACGCCCCTTAGGTGGGGGTCGTGGGTCAAGGCCTAACTTTCCCCATTTTGTTGAGACACAGTCCCCAGCCCACGATTTACCAGTACGGTCTGTGGGTCCATTCACACTTTGTAGGTAGGGGTCGTGGATGGGGGCCTGTGTTGCGGCCAAGTCTCAACCAAGGTGGGGGTAGTTTAGGTAATTCCTAATTAAGTTAGTTTAATGTAGGGTCATTTTATATTGTTTATTTAGACTTATATATGACGTTTTAAGCCTTTAACCACCTCATTACTTCATAAATCCCAAACCCAAAATCATAACCAACTTTACCCTCACAAAAAATCTTCTCTCTAAAACTCCATTGAAGAAGAAGAAGAAGAAGATCATTTAGGGCTTGAAGAAGGGGGCTTTATCACACGATTTTGGTTGGATTTATTCACCTAAGGTATGGTAGTCTTGATTAATGGAAAGCTTTCTTCCATGGAGTCCTCAAACTTTCAATTTCAAAGAAGAAAAGTCTCCAAAACCTAGGGTTTTCACTCCAATTCATGGATTCTTTCTAAAAATGTTTACAATTATTTAATTATCATATATTATGATTGAATTGCTGTTTTGTGGTGGTTTTATGATAAAAATCTCCCATGAATCCATGAATTCCCCATAACCCTAATTTATGACTATGTGATGTGGGTGAATTGTAGTAAGATGAATACTATGAAATTGTTCTTGTAGTAGTTTAATTACTTGAATTATGTTATTATGTATGCCAAATTTTAGTAATTCTAGGTGTGTTGGTGAATTATGATTCATGATCCTTGAAGAGAAAATTGTGAGAATATTGTATAATCATGATGTTGTGTGCATGACTTGTGAGTACATTGAAAGTAATGTGATCATGACTATAATGCAATTGTGGCTTTACTTTCCAATGACCTGTTCCAGTAATATTGGCTTTACTTGCAAATTAGCAACAACTGAACCATTTCAAACAACTGTAAAACAAACATTCATGGCTCTTAACTCAAGGAGCAAGGGCAAAGAACTTGGAAAATGCTTGGGAAGGATTTTCGACTTAAAGCATCTGCAACCACATTGGCTTTACCAGGATGATAATCAATCATGTAGTCATAATCCTTGATGAGTTCAAGCCATCTACGTTGTCTAAAGTTTATCTCCTTCTGAGTACCCAAGTACTTTAAGCTCTTGTGATCAGTGAATATATGACATTTCTCTCTATACAAATAATGTCGCCATATTTTTAAAGTAAACACTATAGAAACAAGTTCAAGATCATGAGTAGGATAATTCAATTCATGCGATTTTAATTTCCGAGAGGCATAAGAAATAACCTTCCCTTCTTGCATCAAAATGCATCCTAGACCATTGTGAGAAGCATCACTGTATATTGCATACTCTTTCCCTTCAATTGGTAGAGTAAGTATAGGCGCTTGAGTCAACAAGGATTTGAGAGTTTCAAAGCTGTCTTGGAATTTATCATCCCAAATAAACTTTACTTCCTTCTTCAAGAGCTTAGTCAAAGGAGAGGCGATAATGGAAAAGCCTTTCACAAATCTTCTATAGTATCCTGCTAAGCCCAAGATTCTTACCTCAGTTGGACTTTTGGGAGGTCTCCATTCAACAACTCTTTGTATCTTACTAGGATTCACCTTCACGCCTTCAGTTGATACAACATGTCCCAGAAAATCCACTTCATCAAGACAAAATTCACACTTGGAAAGTTTAGCATAAAGTTCTTTCTCCCTCAAAATTTGCAAAATAATTATGAGGTGTTTATCATGGTCTTCACTAGTTCTGGAAAAAATTAAAATATCATCTATAAAGACAACACTAACTGATCAAGATAAGGCTTGAATACTCGATTCATTAGAACCATGAATACCGCAGGAGCATTTGTCAATCCGAATGGCATCACCAAAAATTCATAATGACCAGACCAAATTCTAAAAGTAGTTTTAGGAATATCTTTGTCTCTATCACGCAGCTGGTGATATCCAGACCTTAAATCAATCTTTGAGAATACTTAAGCACCCTTCAGTTGGTTAAACAAATCATCGATCCTTAGTAGTGGATATTTATTCTTGATTGTTATTCTGTTTAATTGTCTATAGTCAATACAAAGACTACGAGTGTTATCTTTCTTCTTTACGAATAAAACAGGGGCTCCCCAAGGAAAAACTCTAGGTCGAATAAAACTTTTATCAAGAAGTTCTTGCAATTGAGATTTCAATTCTCTTAATTCTGCTGGAGCCATTCTATAAGGAGTGATAGAAATAGGGGTAGATCCAAGAATAAGCTCGATTGGAAATTTAACCTCTCTTTCCGGGGGCAACCCATGAAGATTTTCTTGGAAGACTTCTAGGAAATCACATACATAAGGTATGTATTTGATACAAGGACTCTCCAATTGTGTATCAACTATGTGAGCAAGGTAAGCCCCACAACCTTCACCATCAACTTTCTTGCCAAGGCCGCAGAAATAATACTAGATGTCAATGATCGTTCACCTTGTACAATGATGTGTGAAAATGTAGGATCTTTAAAAGTCACATGCTTTGACCTACAATCTACCACTACATGATATTTATAAAGCCAATCCATCCCGCTAATAACATCAAAATCCTTGAAGGGCATTTCAATCAAATCAACTGGGAAGACTAGGTTTTGAATCACGAAGGGAGAATCTTGGTAAACTTGATTACACACCACTTGATAACCTAAAGGACTTTTAACCAACACATCATAATTAAGTCTCACAGATTTCATATTTTCAGGAAGAATTAAGTGATGAACAAATATAGGAATGTGTAGAACCAGGATCAAACAATGTAAACACACATCAGCCAAATAAGTAAAATTTACCGACAACTACGTCTTGTCCATCTTGATCATCCCTCTTCCTCATAGCATAAGCGTGTGCAGTAGCCCTTGGTCCACTAGCTTTATTAGCTCCACTTGCACATGCTGCTTCAGTGTTTTTAGGTTTTGCACCTCTATTTGTTTGAGGAAGATTAATAGAACGCTTATAAACCGAGCCTTCCATTTTCAAGGAAGGAGCGTTATTAGGATTAGGATAATCCTTCACTTTATGGTCAAAGCTCCCACAATTGAAACATGCACCAGAAGCTCTCCTGAAAGTACCATAATGATTCCTTCCACATTGTAGACAAGTGGGAACACGACGCTTGCCTTGGCCATAATTTGGAGTGCTAGTTGTAGAAAAATCTTATCTGTTTTACTTTTGTTGAAATGGCCTGTTATCATACCAGCCTTAAAAATATCAAACCTTCCCCTTTTTGAGGGACCTCCAAAATCTGGTCTAGGCTTTCGAAATATGTTTTCATTTCTACTAACTTCTTCTTTATCAAGTCGTTCCCAAGTAAAAGCAGCAGACACTAACTTACAAAAGTTTTCATGTTGCAAGATCGCCACATTCTTACTAATGGAATCATTTAAACCGTCTTCAAATTTCTTGCACTTTTCTTTTTCCTCTTTAATAATACTTCCAACATAATGAGAGAGTCTTAGAAACTTATGTTGGTACTCAGCAATAGATATGCCTCGTTGCCTTAAATTCAAAAACTCATTTTTCTTTGCATCACAATAAGCAGGTGGGACATACTTCATACGAAATTCCTTATGAAAATCATCCCAAGTAAGAACGGGAGGTTTTACCTTGGCATTTGGAATACTTACCCACCAATCGTAAGTATCCTTTTGTAATAGATATCATACTTAAATTTTGCAACATCTGAACACTCCAACTGCTTAAACACCCTCTCCATGCGCTCCAGCCATTGTTCAGCATTAGTGGGATACACAGTGCCTTCAAACTCCACTCCACCCATTTTCCTCATTTTCTCAAAATTAATCCCGTTGGGATCATGCATCGATTCAGCCATGTGGTGGAAGAATTCAACCATTTGTTGAAAAGGAGGATTCATGGCTTGAGTACCACGACTCATGTGAGGATGTGAACCAACTCTTACACCCTAATGGTTTCCTACTTCATACCCACTAGTGTTGGGAACATATTGATTCGAGAAATATTTTCCAACCCCTTCCAATGCATAAGGTTGGGAAACTGAGGTACCCAAACCTTCACGGGCAGCTTCTATAGGTCGGTCAGAAGAAGAGGCCATAGCTTAATTTCTTCAAAAGGGAAGATCGCATTGAATTAGGTACATGCACTTGATGCATATGTACTCTACATGCGATAAAAATATTATAAACCATTTAAGTGAACAAATAATCTTAATAGAACCTTTTTTGAAAGCGAACAAGTATACAAGTAATTTACAACAAAAGTCCTAGAACCACAAACCTAGGCTCTGATACCAACACTTGTAGCGACCCTTTCAGAAGGATACTACCACTTAAAGAAAGAATCTACTTTAATACTTGTGACATTTAAAAGAGATTAATGTAGGGAGTATTGATTAAAATCTAGTAGGGGGATTAGGTTCATAAAAAAATATAGTTAAGGATGTGCATCCTGCCCATTTAAACATTTATTTGCGTCAAATTAAAACTGCGTAGAATTTAAACTTATGGCAGAAAAACCCTTCCAAGATGATCTAAGCAAATAACTTACGAGATTTTCATGCATATATTATCCTCACACTTAAAAATGATATAAAAAGAATATTAACAAATTCTGAGTACCAAAATTTGTCGGTTCATGCTTCACACAAACATTCAAAACAAATAGTAAATTTAGTATATCGTAGAACATGGGTTTACACACCCCAAAAGAACAAAACATATAGCCATACTTATTTTACAACCCATGGTGACATGATCAAATTAGCCCTCAAAATTTTATGTAAATATACAACACATAGATCATGTGTAAGTCCTAAGGTTTATACAAAATATAGATGCCCGTATGCAAATGTGATCTTCCTTAAGGCTCTCAAAATCTCCATCTCCAATGGCCAGCTTCATGCATCCTCTCAAACATTCCCTACGATAGAAACAACTATCGCTAAGCATATAGCTTAGTGGTGTAAAAACTATATGTTCGGAGCCCTCAGATTCACCAAGCTACCTTTCTCAAGTCATGGGCAGCAGAACTGAAACATAATTAATAAATCAAGTAAATAATATACAAAGAGTATCAAGTTTGATATTTAAAGATCCAAATGTCAAGAACGCTCATAGCACCATTTTCCAAGAGATTCAATAACAAGGCTCGCCTAAATTAAACATCATGTCGCCACACCAAGCATAAGCAGGTAGCAAGAAGGACCGACGCCCTATATCAAGAAGGGTCAAAGCCTAATAATCAACAGAACCAAGAACCATATTAAAAATGGCTTTCTAGTTTTACTTATAATGGACAACTTCCATACTTAAGACGAACTAAAAATCCAGAGTCAAGATGGCAAATGATCCGAATCAAGAGGCATGCCAATCGCAAAAAAGTCACAGCCACAAGAAGGACAAGGTCCCAACAAGAGCGCCAGGTGATCAAAAAATCCGTACAAGTGGGCGAGTTACACAAGTGTCTTTAATGTCTTAAAGGATACCAAAACAACAATTAAAAGTGACAAGAGGTAACCAAGGTACCAAGATAAACTTTCAGATATACCAGCAGGTCAAAAGAGTACAAGTTTATACACAAACCTCAGTGCTTAGCTTAGAAACAGTCCAACACAACTTCAAGAGTTCAAACCGTAGACCAACCAATGTATCAAGGTCCTCAACTTGTTCACGAGTATATACAACCTTAAACATAAAATTAAATAACTTCTTTAATTCCTAGTAGCTCAATAATGTTGATGTAAAACAAGATTGTCATCACAAGTAAGCTTAACCTGTACAAATACAACTATGCTCCCAAAATAGTAATTCTGGCCAGCCTAGTACCTCATGTCGCAACTTAGACTTGAATTGAAAAATGGAAAACTGGACTTTATATCCTTCATGAAATATGTAGGTACATCTCTTAAGGTTTCAAATAATCAACAATCACCGCAAAATATATTTTTTACAAAAAGATATAACCAAAACACTAACAGTGATCCTACAGGATTTCTAATTCTAAAATTTGGACAGAACCTGTCCTATGTTGCGTCCCATATTTCGTATTCATAACAACTAAATTAGAGTTTTACATAAACGTAAGAGTTGTAGGTATAAGAATTAGTTTTCCAAATCATATTTTTTCACTCTAAAAGAAGTTATAAAGAACGAGATATGCTTAAAAGACTAAACACTACCAACATATTTTTTTACAATTATGTTAAGAAAGTTTGCAAAAATCACAAAAATTTCAAGTTCCCAAAATGAGAATAAATCATTTTGTAGTAATTAAGCAATTGTGTATCGACATGCCAATCTTGGTTTTAGAATTTAGGGGTGTTACAATGGGGGTGTCTTCGGAAGAGAAGACAGAATTAGCCGCCTACCAACTAAAGGATGTAGCTCAAGTATGGTATGCTTTGTGTAAGAGGGGAAAACCCATAGGAGCGGGCCCGGTTGAATGGGAAACATTCAAATCAATATTTCTTGATAGATTCTTTCCCCGAGAGTTGAGGTAAGCTAAGGTGAAAGAATTCATTAACCTTAGGCAAGGTAAACAAAGTGTCAAGGTGTATGCCTTGAAATTTACCCAACTATCAAAGTATGCTCCATCTATGGTGGCGGATTTGAGGGATGTGATGGGTAGGTTTTTGACGGGTGTTTCCAACTTGGTTCAAGAAGAATGTCGTACAACAATTCTCCTTCATGACATGGATATCCCAAGGTTTATGGTGTATGCTCAACAAATTGAGGAATCAAAACTCAAGAAAAAAATAGAGAGGTGAAAAGAGCTAGAACCGGTGATGGTAACTTCTCCAATGATAGGTCCGATGGACAAAGTCGACCAAGGTGTAGACAAAGGTTCTCGAACCAAGGCTTCTCTAGTGCTCTAAAGTTCAACAAGGATAGAGTTTCAAAACCTAAACCTCAAGGAGGTAATGGTGGGTGTTCTTATGTTGCTAGGCCTAATTGTGTAAAATGTGGAAGAAAGCATGATGGAAAGTGCCTTGTTGGTACCGATGGGTGTTTTAGTTGTGGGAAGGTTGGCCACAAGATGAGAGATTTTCCAATGCTAAAGGTTAAGGGAAGGGAAGATAAACAAGCTCCTCCAAGAGGTTCAAACTCCAATGCTCAAAAGAAAAACCGTTTCTATGTTCTTCAATCCCGAGGTGACCAAGAGAGCTCCCTGGATGTTGTGACCGGTATGTTAAAAATATTTTCTATTGATGTGTATGCCTTGTTAGATCCGGTGCTACTTTGTATTTTGTGAAACCTTTTGCGGCCAAGAAGTTTGAAATACTCCCTAATGTGTTAGTAGAACCTTTTTCGGTCTCTACCCCGATTGGTGATTCGGTTGTGGCTAGGAGGGTTTATAGAAGTTGTCCCATTTCCTTTTCCCATAGAGTTACTTTGGTAGATTTGGTGGAGTTAGACATGTTAGACATTTATGTGATTTTGGGTATAGATTGGTTGCCTGCATGTTATGCCTCTATCGATTGTGCGACTCGGGTGGTTTCCAATTGCCAAATGAGGCTATCTTAGAGTGGAAGGGGGAAAATTCAATCCCTAGAGGTCAATTTGTCTCATCTTAAAGCTAGGAAAATGATCTCCAAAGGGTGTATTTACCATCTTGTTAGGGTGATGGATGTTGAGTCTGAAACCCCTTCTTTAGAGTCGGTTACGGTAGTGAATGAGTTTCCAGAAGTTTTTCCCGATTATTTGCCTGGTATTCCTCCCGAGCGAAAAATAGATTTTTGTATTGACCTTTTACCGGATGTGCAACCTATCTACATTCCTCCTTATAGAATGGCTCTAGCGGAGTTAAAAGAGTTGAAAGAGTAATTAAAGGATTTGCTAGATAAGGGTTTTATTCCGACCGAGTATCTCTCCATGGGGCTCCCGTATTATTTTTTATAAATAAGGATGGTTCTTAGAATGTGCATCGACTATCATCAATTGAATAAAGTGACCATCAAGAATAAATATCCCCTTCCGAGAATTGATGATTTGTTTGACCAACTTCAAGGGGCAAGCTATTTCTCCAAAATTGATCTTCGTTCGGGTTACCACCAATTAAGGGTGAGAGGGGTTGATATTCCAAAGACGGTCTTTAGAACCCTGTATGGTCACTATGAATTTATGGTTATGTCATTTGGGTTGACAAATGCCCCGATGACATTTATGGATTTGATGAATAGAGTGTTTAGGCAATACCTAGATATGTTTGTGATTGTGTTTATCAATGAAATTTTGATCTACTCAATGAGTGAGAATGAACATATGGACCATTTGAGAATTGTGTTGCAAGTTCTTAGGACCAACAACTTTTTGCAAGGTTTCGTAAGTGTGAATTTTGGTTAAGGTCTGTAGCTTTTCTTCGTCATATTGTGTCAAGTGAGGGTATTGAGGTAGATCCAAAGAAGACGGATGCGGTCAAGAGTTGGCCTAGACCTCTAACTCCTTCCGATATTAGAAAAATTTTAAAATTTTACCGGTTACTATAGGCGGTTTGTTGAGGGGTTTTCCTCCATTGCTTCTCCGTTGATGACTTTAACTCGAAAGAATGCTAAGTTTGTGTGGTCAGAAGCTTGTGAGAAAAGTTTCTAAGAGTTTAAAGATAAACTTACTTCCACTCTGGTGTTGATCTTATCGGAGGATACATATGGTTTTGTGGTGTATTGCGATGCCTCTAGAGTTGAGTTTGGATGTGCACACATGCAAAATGGTAAGGTGATTGCCTATGCTTCAAGGCAACTTAAAGTCCATGAGAAGAATTATCCAACCCATGATCTTGAATTAGCGGCGGTTGTATTTTCCTTAAAAATATGGAGGCATTATTTGTATGGGGTCCATCTGGATGTTTTCACCTATCACAAGAGTCTTTAATATGTGTTTAGTCAAAAGGACTTGAATCTTCATCAACGAAGGTGGTTAGAATTATTGAAGGATTATGACATGAGTGTCCTTTACCACCCCAGCAAAGCTAACGTAGTAGCGGATGCACTTAGTAGGTTGTCCATGGGCAATGTGGCTCATGTAGATGATGAAAAGAAAGAGTTGGTTTGTGATGTGCATAAGTTGGCTTGGTTAGGTATTCAACTAGTAGATTCAACCAAGGGTGGTGTCATGGTTCATAATGGTTCTGAATCATCCATTGTGATGGATGTGAAGTCTAAACAAGACCTTGATCCTATATTAGTTGAGTTGAAAAAGTCGGTATTCAAGAAGTCCGTTGAGGCTTTCTCCCAAAAGGGGAGATGGGGTGCTTAGGTGATGAGTTTGAGATTTGGTCTCATTTGGGGCTTTATTTAGATAGATTTACTGTCCTTAATGCTTAATTTGTGTCATAAACTGATGATAAATCCTTGATTTTCAGGTATATGCATTGAGGAACAAATCAAGGACACTAACATGCAAAAAGGAACAAAACAAACTGAAGATTTGAAGAAAGGCAATTCTGGTGATCGCCAAGAGCGTTTGGTGAATCGCTGAATGGCTAGTTCCACCGCCTAAAGTTCCAGTATTCCAACCCTGAGGGAAGAAACCAAATCGGTGACAAAGAGGAGAAGTCGGTGCATCACCAAGCAATTCCACGAAGCAGAGATAGATTGCCCTAAGTTACAGAACTCAAGGAGGATGAATGCCAAGGCGAAAAGGCGATGGAAGAGATCGAAGGGAGGCTCGCCGAGTGGTTCAGCAAGCCCGATCACTTCACCGAATGTCCACTCGTAGCTTATTTTTGGCGACTATAAATTAGATTTTGAACATTTAGTTTAGTATCTTTGCAGATTTTTGGACATCTTTTGACATCTATCTTCTATTGAAATGTTTTCGAACACTTTTCTCTAGAGTTTTTCTTAGGTTTGAAGGATTGGAGATGTTCACTTTTGAGAATTTGGAAGTGGGTTTCTAAGATTCGACAAATTGGAGCATTGTAAAGACAAAATCACTCTTATCCAGTTGATGGATAATCGATTTGGTAATGGTTTTTATCTTTTTATGATGTTAGGCTAAAACCCCAATTTTTAGTGTGTGATCATGTAATTATGGGCGGAATTAGTTTATGGATATTGCTAATTACTAGTTCAAATGTTATTTAAAAGTGAGTTTAATCATTAATTGTGGTTCAATTTAAGAATTGCAGTTGCAAATGCAGTTCTATATTTGTGTTATTTGCTTGCTTAAGAGAGAGATTTTAGAACTAAGATTACTGATTGATGGTTTGTGGGTATTGGGTTGATCTGTGTTTAGCTCGAGAGAGTAAATCCTAAACCCAATCCCACACATTTAGTGAGAGAGAGTGAATGGATTCAGGTGTGGGTTGTTCTTCATTGTCATGCTTGTTGATGTTCAAAAGAAATCACTGAGTCGAGGTAGTTGTTCGAGACAAAAATATCTTCCTTATAGTCTAGCCTACTCACTGATATTTAGCTATTGACTAGTAGTTACAATTACCCATATGCCTATATTTGCCTATAATCAATCACATCCAGAGAATTCGTTTCCCTATTAGTTCGATGTTTTTGTGACTCTTAGTAGTTGATAACTAAAACCAAAACCCTCATCTGACATTCATGTCTTCCCTCCATTTGATTAATGTTCTTTTCGATAATTTCTATTCATATGGCTGATTAGACCACGTTTGCACTTCCTAATTGAATTTAAAACATGTACCGCTCCTTGAGGGATTCTACCCCAACTCATTTAATTGGGTTTTATACTTATTTACGATCGTTGACACCTAGAGTTGGATGAGGTGTGCTTGAAATGTTAAATCAAAATGATGTCGTTTCCGGGGAGTGGTGTTGTTGGAAATTCTTTTGGTGAAGTTGAATTGTGTTCTTCTTAGGTATAGTTGAATCTACTTATTTTTGTTTTTGGTTTGGTGTTGCTTGTTAAAACAGAGGAGGAAATAAGTGTTAACGGAAGTAATGCTAGTCAAGTGGGCCACCAAGATGATGTTGGAAACCTCAACGATGTCAATGACCCAAACATCAATGGCCCAATCTAAATAGGTGGTGTTGGGGCCATTCGTTTGCCTCCAACTGAAGGGGATGTTGTGTTTCACATCACAAGAACCATGTTTCAACTCCTTTAACTGAAGGGTTTGTTTGGAGGGTTAGCTCATGAGGATCCCCATGAGCATATCAGGAATTTTGTTGATGTTTGTGGACCGTTCTCATTCAAGAACATATCGCAAGAATCTGTCTGGTTGAGGTTGTTCCCATTTTCTCTAATGGGCGAGGCAAGCAAATGGTTGGCAGAGTTGCCAAAAGATTCCATCACTTCTTGAATGGAGTTGTTCACAGTGCTCTAAGTGTGATTTTTCCCTCCATCTAAGATGATGACACTTAGGGATAGTATCCAAAGTTTCAAGAGCTTGGAGGGTGAGCCAATCCATGAGACTTGGTTGAGGTTTAAGAAGCTATTGTTGCAGTTCCCAACTCATGGACTTCCAGATAAGATGTTGCTAGAATGTTTCAATAGAGGTCTTGATTCAGTAAACAGAGGAGTGGTTGACCAACTTTCTCCGGGTGGTATAATGCGACAGTCCTATGGAATATCATCCCAACTCCTCGATAGCATGACAAAGATAAACAAGGAATGGTATACTCATGAAGAGCAGTCCTCTCCTCTCACTTATAAAATGACAAAAGAACAATTCATACATGAATAAAAGAGGGACCAGAATTTGGCTAAAATGATGACTCAGCTGGATATCTTGGCCAAAAATGTCGTGAAATTTAAAGCATTGTACAATAAGAAAGTAAACTTCCTAGCAAATCAAGAAGTAAATCATCATGCAAATTACTCAACGTCGGGTGGTAAGCAATGATGGAATAGAGAGGGGGGAGAAGGATAGGTAAGTTCCTCCCCATGAGCGTCAAAATTATGAGGGTGGCCAGACAGAAGGTATGCTCTCACATATTCTCAACAAAGTCGAAGGATACGACAGAGTATTGAAAGAGATAAAAGAGAATGTCTTGACTCTCAATCATATGGTGACCTCTCGTTCCATCTCTATTAGGCAACTGGAGACCCAAATGGGTCAAATTTCGTCTCAACTGAACCCAAAACAACAAGAGGGTGTGCTTAGTGATACAATGGAAAACCCCAAGAATGAAGCTTGAATGGGTACTTGCGTCATTCCACGACATTAACTAAGTCGCTTCTTTGGAGGCAACCCAAGTTTTTAATGCTTTGTGTTTGTTTTTAAATAACGGGTGTTGATTTTGCAGGTTAAAAATTGGGATGTGTTTGAGAATGTGCAGGTTGCCGAGCAAAGAGTCCAATCGGGGACTCAACGAAGAGGTTGGCGAGGCCAACCTGGACCACCGTTGGACTTAAAAAAACATCAGGTGGGAGTCTATAAAACTCGACAGGCCAATGGATGAATCGGCGACTCGCCGAACAGGTCGGTGAGCCTGATTTAGTCTGCCGTTTGGACACCTAAATTGACTGTAGGTCTTGTAAAACTCAGCGAGGTGAGTCACCACTTGGAAGATCGCTGAGTGGTTCGGAGTAGTCGACTAATACCCTCGAAAGGGTCACAAACTGAAAGGTTTTAAAAGGCAAAACGGTTTAAATTTTCAAAATCTTTTGCATTCTCTCATTTCTAATCCTGTATACTTTCATCCTCACCTTAGATCTTCAATACTTTCCATCTTTAGTCATTTTTTGTTCTTGAGCTCGTGCTCGAATTTGTATTACATTGCCTCCTAGCATATCATATTCTTCATTCGACATTAAGGTTGGTTTTTCGAACCCCAAACTCTTGATTAGTGGTTGAACTCGAATGCATTTGGTAAATTTGCATTGTTGTGTGTTGTGCCTGTGGTTGAATCGTACTTGATGTGTTGGATTGACTAGTTTGTATTTTGAAATTGTGCCTAATTGTTTAAAAGGATGATTTTCCATGTTTGTGCATTCAAATTGATTGTCAATTGTTGGGTTGCGGTTATTTTATGTTTGGTGTAGTGGCGTGAAGTCTGAGTAACCCCCCATTGTTCTAAATGACGTACTTTGCCCAATGATAGAGCGTTTGACGTCATTCTTAAGGGAAAAAGTCGTCAAATGACCAATTTTGGCTAAACCGGGAGAAGTCTCAATACCCCGGAGGCTTGGGTCGATTGGGCCTGGTCCTAATTGCATATTCTGTGTGTTTGATTTTGATTTCAGGGGCTGCAGGCCTGAATTTGGGAAGTGGGGTTGAAATTTTGCCCGTTGGGCAGTTTGGTGAGCTGGGTCGAGCTCGCCGAATGGTTCGGCATTCACCAACGTCCCCCTTTGATCGCCTTTAATTGCTTGAATTGGCTATTTGGAGTCTATAAATTTTGGCGAGAAGCTTGAGCTCGCCGAGTTAACTCGACGACTCACCGAAAGGTCCCTCTATCGCCCTTTCTGCGTCCCTAACCCCTAAAACATACTGTAATTTTCGGCAGGCTAGTTTGAGCTCACCAAGTAGTGTTGGCAATTCGCCGAAGGGCCCTGAGTATCACCGACTTGCCTAATTTTTGGATGTTTTTTAGGTTGATCCTTTCAGTGAGCCCGATTTGACTCGCCAAAGTGACTCGACGACTCGCCAATTGGTTCGGCGAGTCTTTCTACAACATGAATTTTGCAATTTTCTTGACCTATTTCTAACTTTTTTTAATGTGTTTTGCAGATATGGCTAGGACCAATTGGGACGAAAGTGGAATGTCACCCCGTAAACGAGAATGGGGAATCGTAATAAATGGGGAGCAACTGCTTATTCTAAAATATGTAAGAAAGCACCTCCGAAGGGAGGCAAGAGCAAGGGCAAAGTGCCCATAACTGAGAGACAGGAGCACAACTCCGGCAGTGACAGGAATTCTTTTAATTCTCAGGCCTCATTCTCCGAACCTGAGGATGACCAACCACTTTAGAACCGGTGAGCAAAAATTCATGCAAGGGTTCATCAAGATCCGTCTAGGATCCCAGAGTCTACCCCTCCTGCTTCTGATGCAGTGCCAGCTCTGGCACAGATGGTGGTTCCACCACCACTAGTTTAGGGTCCTATTCCCCGGTTACTCAATCGGTTAAAGACCGAGGTACTGAGGATCATCGTTTAAGAGAAGAGATTGTCCACGGATGGTGTGGTGGACAAGTACCCTAATGTGTGGGACACTCTCAGATTCCACAGGTTTGAGCAGTTTACCAGGCCCCGTGGCTCCTATATTCCTACATGGGTCCGAGAGTTCTATGATTCCTTCGGTGATTTGGTACCTAAGGGAAAGAAGAAGGTCAGTGCCTTCAGGCAAATGGAGTCTGTGACAGTTCGGGGAAAGACAGTGGGATGCAGCAGTGATCATATTAATGTTGTATTTGACAGGGCCACAGGTTTTGAGCATGATTATCAGAGTGTGACCACAGAGCAAACTCTAGAGGATCTCAAGGGATGGATAGTTCCCCTCATTTTTAACACTACTCCGAGGTGGATTGAGGCTGGAGCCCCTATTGAGAAGAAGGACTTGAGCATAGCAGCTCGATATTGGTTCGGGTTCATCAGTAGCTCAATCATGCCATCACAGAATAAGTCCATTCTCCACCACCCAAAGGCGGCCTGTCTCGATCTATCATCGCCAAGAAGCGGCTGAATCTGGGTTAATTATAGAGCAGGAGATGGCCATGAGGGCCAAACAGAGACATCCCTCCCTCCCTTTGCGAGTGTTTATTAAGTTATGTCGGCGGGCTGGAGTTTCTCGTGATGAGAAGAGGTACATTGAGGTCACAACCACATCTTCCAATGATATTCGGCGCATAGAGGCCGAGTACACATGGGATGAAGTAGATAGGAGGAGAGCATCTCCAATGGACGCATCCCCAGAAGCTGATGTTAAGTCTATCCCTGCAGAGGCATTTGTGCGTACTCCAGCCTCTGGCCTTCAGATATATCTACTACCACTCCTTCCCAGGCCCCAGGTTCTTCTGTTTCCCAGCCCCCTACGATCACTCAGCCCATGCTCCTCAAGATGGGCACCTAGCCTATTCTGCCGTTGTGCGGGCTTCCTGGCTAGAGGTCGAGGTGCCCTGAATGATTGAACAGTCTATTTCAGCTACTTTGACACCCCTTCAAACATTGATCGATACTCTCACAGCGAGAGTAGAGATTTGTGAGAGAGGACAGGGGGTTACTTCTGAGGTTACGACTTTGAAAGTTGAGGTTTCTGAGTTGAGGAACGATGTGGACCATCTGAAAACCACAAACTTCACTTCAGTGTTTGAGTCAGCTGAGGCTCCTAGTGTTCTGGGTGTAGATGTCCCGACCAGTTATGATATGCCTCCGGCTACCACCAGATATGAGCCGATGGGGGATATGGTTACTACTGAGTTAAGGGCGGAGACATATTAGGAGCAACTTGATGCTCAGGAGGCAACCATTTCTGAGGACTTGCCTGATTTAAAGGAGATGATAGTACAATCAGTCATTCAGACATTCAGACATCACTGACAGATACTTCCATGGAAGGCTCTAATGGAGCTGGTATATTTTTTACCCCGGGAACTGATGCCCAAGACCAGAGTGTGACACCAAGAATTGATTCCCCGACAGATGGAGCGACTGAGTAGAGAGGATTATTCTTTACCTCTCTCTATGTTGTTTTTATTAATTTTGGTTGTTTTAGTTGCATTTGACGACAACTGCTTTTCTTTTAAGGGTAGGTTAAGGTATTTTCATACCTACCTCTTAATATTACATTTTGTTTGTATATATTGGGTTTTGTGTTTTGATTTAGCTTTGATCTTATTTTGTGGATATTTAAGCTTGTGGCTCCTTGTTTTGAATGGAAATGGCTATTGACCTATTTTGAAAAATTTGTGCCACCTCTTTTGTGTATGATTCTGGTTGTTCTTGTGCAAATTTGAGTATTGGTTATGATCAATACCGATGAATTGAATAGTGCTCTTAATTGAACGAAATGAATGCGCAACTACGATGAGGCCAAATGAGGTTTCATAGACAATGTGTGGACTTTTTGCTTCTTCTTGTGGCTAGCCGGTTATCGAATGAGTTTTGTGATGAACATTGCACACTAAGCTCGAATGAGTCTCGTTTGATATTGGTGCCAATGCCTGGTGTGATAACCTTACCTTGAACACTGTGTGTGGTGACACCTAGAATTTTCCCCGTTGATCCGGTTGACTAAGTGATGCAAGCACTTGAAATGATCTTAGGCAATAATCTTAAAGAGTGAAACAATTTGACAGTATACCTCTTTTGTGGCCAACCTTGTGAGATGTGTGAACCTTTCTTGAACCCCTTTGAGCCTTTTCTTTTTTTGGGAAGAAACTTGAACAATTGTGAGCCCTCTTTATCCATTCACCCATAACTCTCACGAAGTGTGGTATGTTTGAATAGCCAACTTAGGCCAAAAGCCTAAGTTGTGGGTTTGGTGAAAAGAGAAGGTAAATCAAGATGTGTGAAAACTCCCCCCTATGAGCAATGGTGTTGAAAAAGATGAAACCCCTTCATATAAAAATGAAAACAGAAAGAAAAGAAAACAAAGAATGAAAAAGTTTTGAAATAAAGTAGTGAAAGTTGCAAAAGAAATGGGGTATCCGGTAGTCCATTGGAAGTTTAATAATGGGGTGAATTATGAGCATGATCAGAATGTTGAAGAAAAGAAAGAAAGTGATGTTCAGATCACATTTCGTGAGGGTAGCAGCCACTGAGCCTAAATGACCATACCTTTACACTCAGCCCCCTTACAAACCTTGAAAAGACCTTTGTGGTCTTGAGTGAGCTAAAACGATTGTTGATTAGAAAATAAGGGCAAACCTATGGGTGAAATCATGCATGTGTTCATCTTTGTGAGTATGAGAGTCATATGTGATTCCAGAACTATAAATTGTTGAAGACCTTTGTGTGGATAGGGAATCTTCTTTGTGTGAGGGAATTTGTGTACCTTTGTTGAGCTTGAACTTGCATTTGAAGCAAGTATTGTGAACTTGAGCATCTTTGATAATGGTGATTCTCAATTTGAATCTTTGAGTGCACAATTGATCATTGCATAAGTAGTTGAGTCTTGTTGCGTGCATTCACGTTATGTCTTTTCTAACATTGTTTGAGACATCCTTTTTGAACTCCTGAACTTGAGTTTTACTTGAGGACAAGCAAATGTTTAAGTTGGGGGTGTTGATGAGTCCAAGATTTGGACTCATTTGGGGATTTATTTAGATAGATTGAGTGTCCTCAAATGCTTAATTTGTGCCAAAAACTAATGATAAATCCTTGATTTTCAGGTATATGGATTGAGGAACAAAGCAAGGAAACTAACATGCAAAAAGGAACAAAACAAACTAAAAATTTGAAGAAAGGCAAGTTTGGTGATCGCCAAGAGCGTTTGGCGAATCGTCGAATGGCTAGTTCCACCGCCTAAAGTTCCAGTGTGCCATCCCTGGGGAAAGAAACCAAGTCAGCGACAAAAAAGAGCAGTCGACGCATCGTCGAGCAGTTTTTCCAAGAAGTGATAGATCGCCCTAAGTTACAGAACCCAAGGATGCTGAATGCCAAGGCAAAAAAATGATGGAGAAAATCAAAGAGCGGCTCGCCGAGTGGTTCGGTGAGCCTGACTTACTTCGCCGAATGTCTATTTGTAGCTTATTTTTGGCGACTTTAAATTAGATTTTGAACATTTAGTTTAGTATCTTTGCACAGTTTTGGACATCTTTTGACATCTATCTTCTATTAAAACATTTTAGAACACTTTTCTCTAGAGTTTTTCTTAGTTTTGAAGGATTGGAGAAGTTCACTTTTGAGAATTTTGAAGTGGGTTTCTAAGATTCGAAAAATTTGAGCATTGTAAAGACAAAATCACTCTTACCTAGTTGATGGATAATCGATTTGGTAATGGTTTTAATCTTTTTATGATGTTAGGATAAAACTCCAATTCTTGGGGTGTGATCATGTAATTATAGGCTGAATTAGTTTATGGGTATAGTTAATTACTAGTTTAAATTCTATTTAAAAGTGAGTTTAATCATTAATTGTGGTTCAATTTAAGAATTGTAGTTGCAAATGCAGTTCTATTTTTGTGTTCTTTGCTTACTCGAGAGAGAGAGAGAAGTTTTATAACTAAGATTATTGATTGATGGTTTGTGTGTATTGGGTTGATCTGGGTTTAGCTCGAGAGAGTAAATCCTAAACCCAATCCCACACATTTAGCTCTAGAGAGTGAATGAATTAAGGTGTGGGTTGTTCTTCATTGTCATGCTTGTTGATGTTCGAAAGAAATCACCTAATTCAAGGTAGTTGTTTGAGAGAAAACTATCTTCCTTATAGTCTAGACTACTCACTTATATTTAGCTATTGACTAGTTGTTGCAATTATGCATATGCCTATATTTGCCTATAATCGATCACATCTCGAGAATTCATCTCCCTATTGTTAGTTCAAAGTTTTTGTGACTATTTGTAGTTGATACCTAAAACCAAAAACCCCATCTGACATTCGTGTCTCCCTTCCATTTGATTAATGTTATTTTTGTTAATTTCTACTCCTATGGGTGATTAGACCACGTTTGCACATCCTAATTGAATTTAAAACACGTACCGCTCCCTGTGAGATTCAACCCCAACTCATTTAGTTGGGTTTTATAGTGATTTACGATCGTTGACACCTAGAATTGGATATTGAGGTGTGCTTTAAACATTAAATCATTAGGTACCAAGGTCGGTTATGTGTTCTAGATGTTGATGGATTGAGGGAGCAAATTTTAGAGGAAGCTCATAGTTCTCGGTATTCTATTCATCTAGGAGCCACCAAGATGTACCGTGATCTACGGGAAGTCTATTGGTGAAACGAAATGAAGAAAGATATTGCGGGATTTGTAGCCAAATGTCCTAATTTTCAACAAGTAAAGGTTGAGCATCAAAGGCAGGGAGGCTTGTCCTAAAATATAAGTATCCTCACTTGGAAGTGGGAAGATGTAAATATGGACTTTATTGTGAGATGGTTGATTTCACGTATCAAGACACTTCATCCAATTCTTAGTGCCAATGATCGTTAGCCAGTAATATAACCCAACTAAGTGAGTTGGGGTCGAATCCCACAGGGAGTGGTACGTATTTGAGAATCAATAGACAAGCATGAATATGTTCAAGTCAATCATAGGTAAAAACATTTACGAATAAAGACATAATTTAAGTTAGGGGTGACACAAGTGTCAAATAACAGGGTGGTTTTGATTGTAATTATCAACTACAACAACAAATAACATGAATAAATAAATAATGAGACGGGTTATTTGGATGTGATTGGATTATAGGCTAAGGTAGACAAATGGGTGATTGCAACTAATAGTAAATACTTGTAAATCAGTGAATAAGCTAGACTTTAGTGGCGATCTAGCACTGCATCACGAAACCGTTCGGCGACACGCTGACAACTCCTTTTTATCACCGACTTGATTTTCTCCTTCAGGGATTGGGACACTGAAACTTTAGGTGAGATCATAGCCATTCGGCGACTCGCCCTATAGGTTAGGCAATCATCAGGCCTTCTTTTCTTCGTTCTTTCAACTGCCTTCTTCCTTTTTGCTCAATAGTGACCATGCTTTATTCCTCAATCCAAATACCTAAAATTCAAGGATTTACATCAGTTATAGGCACAAAATATGGATTTGAGGACACTAAATCGATTAAAATAAAGCCCTAAATGAGTTCGAAATCGTGGGCTCATCAACACCCCCAACATAAACTTTTGCTTGTCCTCAAGTAAAACTCAAGTTCAGCAGTTTAAAAAGGATGTCTCAAATAGTGCTACACAAGACTTAATCATGAATGCACACAAAAAGACTCAACTTACTCATGCAAGGATCAATTGTGCACTCAAAGATTCAAGTTGTGACTCACCATTGCCAAAGATTCTCAAGCTCACACTACTTGCTTCAAATGCAAGTTCAAGCTCAACAAAAGTGTTCAAATGTCCTCACATAAAGAGCAATTCCATATTCACACACAATGGTTCAAAAATTTAAAGCTCCGAAATCACGATCAACACACACACTCACGAAGATGAACAGAATGCATGATTTCACTCATAAGTTTGCCCTTATTTTTTAACCAACACTAGCTTCAGCTCACTCAAGATCAAAAAGGTCTTCTCAAGGCTTGTAACGGGGATGAGTGCAAAGGTATGGTCATTTAGGCTCTGTGACTTCTATCCTCATGAAATGTGGTGTGAAAAACACTTCATTTCCTTCTCTTCATCATTCTCATTTATGCTCATGGGTCACCCCATTATTCACTTTCAAAGAAATACCGGACACCCCATTTTCTTTGTACTTATACAACTTTATTCCATAACTTTTGCATTCTTTTTCTTTTTTATTATTTTCTTCTTTTTCTCAGCTTTCTTTTTTTTTATATGGAGAGGTTCCATCTTTCTCAACATCTTGGGTCAAGGGGACTTCATTGCACTTCTTGATTTACCTTCTCTTTTCACCACACCCCCAACTTAGGCTTTTGTCCTAAGTTGGCTATTCACACAAACCACATCTAAAGAGGATTAAGGGTGAAGGGATAAATAAAGGTCACAATTTCATCAAGTTTCTTCCAAGAAAAGGTTAAGGCTCAAAGGGTGTTCAAGCGAGGTTCACACACTCACAAGGTAGGCCACAAAAAAATTTATAATGTCAAATTATTTCACACTCTTCAAAGTTGCCTAAGATCATCTCAAGAGCTTGCATCACTTGGTCAAACGGACCAACGAGGAAAATTCTAGGTGTCATCACACATGATTCACGGTAAGTTCATCACACAAGGCATTGACACAATGTCAAACAAGACTCCACACTTTCACTAGGGTGCAATGTTCATCACAAGAGACTCAATTTGATAATTGGATAGTCACAACGAGATGCAAAAAGTTCACATATTGCCTATTAAACTTCATTTGGCCTCATTGTAGCCGCACATTTATTTTTGTTCGATTATGAACACTATTCAAGTCATCGATATTGATCAAGACCGAGATTCAAATTGCAAGAGAACAATCACAATCAAACACACACAAGGGGTGGCACAAAATCAAATTTTTCGGAAGGGTCCAAAAATAGTTTACAATTTAAAACAAGGAGCCACAAGCTCAATCAACCACAAAATGCAGTATCAACACAATTTATAGCTCAAAAACCCAAATATATAGCCAAAATAATAGTCACAAAAGGTGGGCCTCACCCCACCACAAAAAAAACATTTGTCCTCAAATGCAAGCAAAATAATATCCAAAAGTTAAGAAAAGTAAGACAGAGAGGGAGGTAAAAAGGATCTTGTTTACTCAGTCACTCTATTTGTCTAGGCATCAGTGCCCGATGTAGTGCTCAGAATCTGGGCATCAGTGCCCGGAGTCGACTCAGAAGTACCCGCTCCACTGGACCCACCCATAGTGGTGTCTCTCAAAGAAGTCTGGCGTGCAGTTTCAAACATCACATCCTCCAGGTCAACCACATCATCATAAACCGCAGCATCATGCACCTCTATCTGCTCTTCGTTGGTCTCTAAATCTGACTCATCAACTGCTGCATCATCCCTATGTACATCTCCAGTGGTAGCCAGAGGAATCTTTAAAGTCTCAGGAGCGTCCAA
Organism: Solanum chiquidenum; assembly: GCA_029582725.1. NCBI lineage: Eukaryota > Viridiplantae > Streptophyta > Magnoliopsida > Solanales > Solanaceae > Solanum > Solanum chiquidenum. The sequence continues at coordinate 76,739 of JAJOOS010007267.1, forward strand.
ATCATCTGCAGCCTCCAGTAGTGAAGTGAAGTCAGTAGACAGTCTACGTCCTTCCTCAAATCTGCTACTTCGACTTTCAAAGTCATAACCTTAGAGGTCTCCCCTTGTTTGCTCTCACAAGCCTCAACTCTCGTGGTAAGAGTGTCAATAGAAGTTTGGAGGGGTTAAGTGCAGTACGAATGCCACTCTCGATCATCCATGGGATAGATCTCTCAAGCCGGGTCACCCTCACATCAGCTGAATGGGCCAGGTGTCCCATCTTTAGGATCATCGCCTGAGTGATCTTTGTTGGCTGGGAGGAGGTAGATATACTTGGGGCCTATGAATAAGTGGAAGAGGAAGAAGTACCTGAAGGCCCAGAGGCGGGAGTCGGCAAAGATGCCTCTGCACATATCGAGCCAATGTCCACCTCCGGGGATGTATCCACTAGAGCTGCCCTCCTTCTATCAGCCTCATCTCGTGTATACTCGGCCTCAATGCGCTAGATGTCTATGGAGGAAGAAGGGGTAACCTCATTATCTCTAGTCGTATCCTTAGGGACTTCAGCACGCCGGCACAACTTCGTGATCAGGATCGGAAATGGTAGAGAAGTTTGCCTCTGCTTGGCCCTCATGGCCATGTCTTGCTCAATAATAAGCCCCAAGTTGAGCTGCCTCATCGATAAGATTGATCCTAGGCGGAGGATGGATTCGTTCTGTGAAGGCATGATGGAGATGGTGATGAATCCGAACCAGTATCGGGCAGTTACATTCAAATCCTTCTTCTCGATCTAGACTCACGTATCTATCCACCTCGGGGTGACGTCAGAGAGAAGGGAGGCAAGCCAACCCTTCAAGTCATCCAGGGATTGAGTTGCTACCAAACCCTCAGAATCGTGCTCGAACCCTGTGGCTCTCTCAAGGGCAGCATTTATGATATCGCTGCAGCACCCAACTTCCACACCTTGAACCATGACTGACTTAACTGGTCTGAACTCGTTGGCCTTCTTCTTACTTTTCGGCACCAAGTCACCATACGCAACATAGAATTCTCGGACCCATGAAGGAACATAAGGGCCTCGGGGCCTAGTGAAAATCTGAAACCTCTGCCACTGTAGTATCTTCCTCACACCGGAGTAATTACCCTCTAGTCTCTATGTCGATAGCAACTTCTCTTGGAGGATGGTTCACAATCCATCACCTTTTAACCTGTTGAGAAGCCTGGGAGGAGGGACAACTGGTGGCACTGGAGCCATAGGAGGTGTTGGAGATGGCACTAAGTCTGCAGGTGTGGGGACTGGAGGGACTCTAGCTGAGTTAGGGCGAGATCCAGCTCGGATCTCAGCCCGTCGGGACTGTAAGGGTTGGTCATCCTTAGGCTCAGATAAAGCAGCCTAGGATCCAACAATCACTCTCTCAAATGTGGGCCTCTTGCCTTTGTCCTTGTATCTCGTTGGAGGCTCTTGCCTTCCCTTTTAGGGAGGATTTTCTCCCCCTTCGTTTATTGTGATACCCCGTGCTCTTGTTTGGTGCAGCATGTCAAGATTGTTCCTTCCCATAACTGAAAAACATTAGGAAAATTTAGAAACAATTCAAGCCAAAAGCATAGAAAAATAGTTTCAGACAGACTCAGCGAACCGTTCGGCGAGTCGCCAAATCACTTTGGCGAGCAAGATCGGGTTCATCGAAAGGATTGGCTCAAAAATCTCAAAAAATTATTGCATGCCGGCGATGTAAGGGCCTTTCGGTGAGCAAGGATCAGCCCGCCAAAAGTTGCAGTGCAATAAAGGGTGAGGGGTGCAAACAAAGGGCGATAAAGAAAGACTTTCAGTGAGTCACCGAGTGCATTCGGCGACCTCAGGCTTCTTGCCAAAATTTACAGAACCAATCTTCAATTATAGTATGATATTAAAGGCGAGATGGGGAACTTCGGTGAACCATCGAGTGGTTCGGCGAGCTCGACCCAGCTCACCAAACGACCCAACGTGCCTACTTTCAACCCAACTTCCTAAATTCAACCCTGCAACCCCCAAAAACCAAATCAAAGCATGCACCCATCAAATTAAAGCAAAACCCAATACACCCATTCCCCCAGGATACTCAGACTTCTCCTAGTTTGACCAAGTTTGGCCATTTGATGACTTTTGCCCTGAAAAATGATGTCAACCGCTCCATCATTGGGCGAAATACGTCATTTGGCTCAAATAGGAGCTACTTAGACTTCAACCAACTAAACCCAACAACATGCAAGTACAACCCCATCAATTCTAATCAATTTTAAGGCACACAATCACGGGAATTCAAAATTAAAGGCATTACAGGCAAATTTTTTTGAATTAAAACAGGCATACACATAAACAAAAAAGATCAGAGAGGCCCAGTACACATCACTAAGATCAAATCAATTGCATAGGAGTTCAAAATGCTAAAACTAAACTTGGGGTTCGGAAAACAAACCTTAGATGCCGATGCCGAACAATCAAGATTGAAATGCTCGGCGGCAAAGTAATCCACTCCGAACACACAATCAACAACTCAAATACAGTAACAATGCAAGAAATATAGAAAATAATGTGCGGGTGTGAGTTTTGGAAGATTAAAAGTGAGGGAAAGTGAAAGAGTTTGAAAGTTTAAACCTTTGACCTTTAAAAACCATCCAGTTCTCACCCATTCGGCGACATTAGTTTTGCTCGCCAATCCACTCGGCGACACACAGAGTGGTCACTTACCTCACCGAGTTTTATAGGACCTCCAATTAATATGGGGGTCAAAACGATGGATTAGATAGTGATCGCCGACCTAGTCGGTGGTTCGCCAAGTTGCTCCTAGGCTCGCCGAGTTTTACAGACTCCAATTTAAAATTGTCTTGAGTCCAACGACGGTCTAGGTCGGGCTCGCCGATCTCTTCAGTGGTTCACCGACTGGACTTTTAGCTCGCCAACTTACACTTTTCAAACACTTTCCACACTTTAACGTGCACAATCAACACACCATTATTTCAAACTTAAAAAGAAAAGAAAATAAAAACTTGGGTTGCCTCCCAAGCAGCGCCTTAGTTAACGTCGTGGCACGACGCAACTCCACACTCAAACCTCATTCTTGGGGTTAGCCATAGTATCACTAGGAAATCCCCCTTGCTATCTCGGGTTCAATTGAGATGAGATATGACCCATTTGGGTCTCCAACTGCTTGATTGATACTAAATGGGAGGTAACCGTCTAGCTAAGGGTCGATACATCTTCTTTCATTTCTTTCAAAATCTTGTCAGGCCCCTCAACTTTGTTGAGGATACGAGAAAGCATATCCTCCGACCGGCCACCTTCCGAATCCTTTGGTTTTTGGTGTTTGTGGGGAGGTGCATACCTATCCTTATCCCCCTCCTTCTAATTGGGATTTCGGTCCCTCCATTCTCTATCACGATCTCTCCTTTCTTCATCACTGCTCAAACCTTGGTTACCACCCTGCCTCGGGTAGTTTGAACGATAACCAACACCTTGGTTGGCTAGGAAACTCACCTCTTCATTATACAAAGCTTCGAACTTTGCTTCTTCGTAATTTGCACACCCAACACCCATGGCAGTGACACTCTAAGCACCAGCTCCCATGGCATTTTTGGACAAAATATCAAGTTGTGTTATGATCTTGGCCATGTTCTTGTCTCTCTCTTGGTCTTTCTCCATCTTCACCTTGGTCACCTGGTCTTCACGGGTGTACCACTCTAGGTTGATGGTAGTCATGTCATCCAAGAGCTGAGCTGCTATCACATAAGGTTGTTGCATCAAACCCCCAAGAGAAAGTTGGTCAGCAACACCCTTGTTTACCAAGTCAAGACTCCGGTAAAAATACTGCAGCAACACGTTGTCAGGCAAGCCACGAGTTGGGCATTGAAGCACCAACTTCTTGAATCGTAGCCAAGTTTCATGAATTGGCTCGCCTTCCAGACGCCTGAAGCTCTGAATGATGTCTCGAAGAGTCATCATCTTCGAAAAAGGGAAAAGTTGCACATGAAATATGGTGACCAACTCCTTCCATGAAGTGATTGATTCACGTGGCAATTCAGTCAGCCACTTACACGCTTCTCCCATCAAAGAGAAAATGAACAATCTTAGTCGGACCGACTCTTGGGATATATTCTTAAAACAGAATGGTCCGCAAACATCCAAGAAGTTCCTAATATTCTCATGGTCTCATGAACCAAGCCACCAAATAGCCCCTTCAATTGCAAGAGCTGAAGCACAGTGCTAGTAATATGGAAAATCATGTTCCCTTCGACAAGTGGCAAGCGAATGGCACCAATTCCACACATAAGATGGGGGTCATTAACATTAGGCTCGTTGACATCATGGAGGTTTCCTATGTCATCTTGGTGGCCTACTTGGCTACCATTGCTACCGTTAACACTCATACTTCCTGTTTCAAAGCACAAACAAGAAAAATAAAACTAAGATTAAGTAATTTAAACTATGACCAACAAGAACAAAATTCAACTTAACTAAAATTTCTCAAATAACACCACTTCCCGGTAGCGGCGCCATTTTGATTTCACGTATCAGGACACTTCATCCAATTCTAAGTGCCAACGATCGTTAGTCAGTAATATAACCCAACTAAGTGAGTTGGGGTCGAATCCCACAAGGAGTGGTAAGTATTTGAGAATCAATAGACAAGCATGAATATGTTCAAGTCAATCATAGGTTAAAACAATTACGAATAAAGACATAATTTATGTTAGGGGTGACACAAGTGTCAAATAACAGGGGGTTTTGATTGTAATTATCAACTACAATATCAAATAACACGAATAAATAAGTAATGAGAAGTGTTCTTGGGATGTGATTGGATTATAGGCTACGGTAGACAAATGGGTGATTGCAACTAATAGTAAATAGCTTTAAATTAGTGAATAAGCTAAACTTTAGTAGGGATAAACTTTCTCTCGAACAATTTACCCCGAATCAAATTGGTTTCCCTCGAACACCAACAAGCAGCAATTAAGAACAACCTACGATTTAGTCCATTCACTCTCTCAAGCTGAATGTGTGGAAGAGGGTTTAGGATTCACTCTCTCTAGCTGAACCCCTGATAACCCAATACCCACATACCATTAAATCAGTAATTTTGGTTTTAAAACCTCTCTCTCGAGCACGCTAAAAACTCGAAGGTAGAGTTGCATTTACACCTACAAACCTTTAGATTAAGCCACAATTACCGAATCAAATCACTTTTAAATAGTATTTAAACTATCAATTAGCAATACCCAGCAGCTAACTCAACCCATAATCACATAATCACGCCTCAAGAATTGGGGGTTTTAGCTAGACATCATAAAAAAATAAAAATCGTTTCCAAATTGTGTTTCCATCAACTGGGTAGGATTAATTTCGTCTTTACAAAGGTCAAGGTTGAAGAATCTCAAAGACCCACTTCCAGTTTCTCAAAAATGGAAAACTTCAATTCTTCAAAGCTAAGGATATATTGTCTCAATACTCTCAGTTCTAAACTCCAAACTTGAAAATTGAATAATAATGAAAATTCGATCATAACTTCATACTAAACTAAATATTCAAAAACATATTTATAGTCGCCAAAAATGTGTTGCGAAGGACCATTGGGCACAATAAGTCGGGATTGCCAATCCACTCAGCAATCTGCCCTTTGGTCAATTCCATCGCCTTTTTTCTTTGGCCTTCAGCATCTTCAGGTTCTGTAACTTTTGGCGATCTAGAAATGCATCACGAAACCGTTCGGCGACACGCCGACTGCTACTTTTTATCGCCAACTTGATTTTCTCCTTCAGGGCTTGGCACACTGGAACTTTAGGCGAGATCATGGCCATTCGGCGACTCACCCAATGGGTTAGGCTATCATTAAGCCTTCTTTTCTTCGTTCTTTCAGCTACCTTGTTCCTTTTTGCTCAATAGTGTCCATGCTTTGTTCCTCAATCCAAATACCTGAAATTCAAGGATTTACATCAATTATTGGCACAAAATATGCATTTGAGGACACTAAATCGATTAAAATAAAGCCCTAAATGAGTCCAATTTGTGGACTCATCAATTTCCTCGCACCTGAAGGCAACATAATTCTATTTGGGTCATTATAGATAGGATGACAAAATCAGCCCACTTTATTTTCATCAGAGTTTCTTATTCGGCGGAAGACTATGCCAAGTTGTATATAAGAGAGATAGTGAAGTTGCATGGGGTTCCTTTATCTATTATTTTGTATCAGGGTACTGAATTTACTTCACACTTTTGGGAGTCATTCCAAAAAGGGCTTGGTACTAAGGTTAAGCTTAGCACGGTTTTTCATACACAAACCGATGTACAAGAGGAGCGTACCATCCAAACATTGGAGGATATGTTAAGGGAATGTGTTATAGATTTCAAAGGTAATTGGGATAACTACTTTCCATTAATAGAGTTTGCCTACAATAATAGTTATCACTCTAGTATCGGTATGGATCCTTTTGAAGCTTTGTATTGTAAGAGATGTACGTCTGCGGTTGGTTGGTTTGAGGCAGGTGAAATTGCTTTGATAGGTACCGAGCTAGTTTATGAAGCCATTAAGAAAGTTTGGCTTATTAGAGAGAGGTTGAGAACGCCTCAAAGTAGACAAAAGTCATATGCCGATGTAAGAAGAAGGGATCTAGAATTTGAAGTTAATGATTGGGTCTATTTGAAAATCTCACCCATGAAGGATCTGATGAGGTTTGGTAAGAAAGGGAAACTTAGTCCCCAGTATGTAGGCCCATATCAAATTTTGAAGCATATTGGGAAAGTTTCCTATGAGTTGGATTTTCCAAATGAGTTCATCCGATATTTCATGTTTCTATGCTTAAGAAATATATCAGAGATTTGGTGTCCATTATTCCCCTAGACGGGTTGGGGGTTGACGAAAGTCTTTCATATGAAGAAGTTTCGGTAGAGATCCTAGATCGTCAAGTCAAGAGATTGAGAAATAAGGAAATAGCTTCCATGAAGGTTTTATGAAGAAATCAATTAGTTGAGGGTGCTACTTGGGAGGTCGAGGCCGATATGAAGTCCCGATATCCTCATCTCTTTCCTTCTACTCCTATTCAAGTTTGAGGTAAGTAGTTCCTCTTGAGTTTTAGTGTTTTGGGAGTCATGTGTATATATGTGTTTTTCCATGTTTTCCTTATGTTATGCATGTTCTTTAGAAATTCATATTTAGTAAGAAAATGAGTTTTCATCATTTATGTTCCTCATGTTGTTGTGCATTTAGTATGAGTTGCCTATTTGACTTCATGAGATGAGTTGATGAACATGCTTTGATATACTTTTCAGAGTAATTGCATATTGGTTCCATGATATTGTGTTGAGCATGCTTTTAGTTGGAGAAGGTAGTTCCTCCTATGAATATGAGAAATTTTGAGTTTCATGCATAATGGGTTGTTAGATGTTGTTCCTACTTCCTTGTGTTGCATTGCCTATGTTTGAGATGGACATGAAGTTTCCTCCTTTGATTTGTGCATTATTTTGATGTTTCATGCATGATGGGCCGCTGGTCTTGAATCTTTACTTCAGTAAAGAGTCTAGATCGTCATTCGAGGATGAATGTTCCCAAGAGGGAGATATTGTAACACCCCAGAAACTAGTAGGCTAGACGAGCTAAACGTGAGGGTTAACATAAAGGAAGAAGGGCTAGAGATAAGGAAAATGTGAAAGGGACCAAGGCTGCCCAAGATTTCGCCAAGACACTGCCCCTACCATCCCTGAGGGTCTTCACGACCCATGGTGGCCACCACGCCCCGTAGTGCCACCCGTGGAGGGCTAGGCAGTAGCCTCCCCAAAATCTGCCTAAGTCTCCTCTTCACGATTCGTGGTGAAGACCACGGCTTGTGGGAAGGCTCGTGGAAGAGAGATGGTGGTGTGAGGGTTGAGAGAAGTTGCTTAGCCACTGCTTCAAGGTCCACGAGAGGGACCACGGCACGTGGCAATCACCACAGCTCGTGGAGGCCCCTTGTGAAGATTGCCTTAGACTTGTGGGCTAAGGGTGCATCCACGAGAGGTACCACAACTCGTGGACAAGCACCACAACTTGTGGAAGCCCCTCGTGAGGTTTTCCTTCTTGTGGGCTAAGGGTGCATCCACGAGAGGGACCACGGCTCATGGAATCCCCTCGTGAAGTTTAACTTAGGCTTGTGGGCTAAGGGTGCATCCACGAGAGGGACCATGGCTCGTGGCAGACCCTCATGAGACTGCCTATTCACTGCCTTAAGTCCACGGAGGGGACCACGGCTCATGGAAGTCCCTCGTGGTACCTGGGAAGTTCACTTAAAAGTGAGGGGTGTTTTGGGTAATTTTGGTTTAAGTATTATTAAGGTGAAGTCGTTTTGACTTAGTTTTATACACCTATATAAGTCATTTTAAGTCAAAACTACACACATTCACCCCATTATTTCCAAAACCCCAAATCAAATCCCAAAACGTTCATCTTCTCTCAAAAAATCTCTCTCTAGAACTTCAAGGAAAAAGAAGAAGGAAGAAGGTGAAGTTAAGGTACAAGAATAAAATTCTTCTCATCAAATTCATTGGGCTTCATTGCTAAGGTATGATAGTTATCATCCATGGAGTCCCTTCAAAATCCAAATTTCAAAGATAGAAATTCCCCAAAAACTAGGGTTTGTTTCTAAGTCATGGGTTCCTTTCAAAAATGATTCCAACGCTTTAATTACATTATATTATGATTGAATTGATGATTTATTATGGTTTTTATATGAAAACCCCAAGAACCCATGAATTCCCCATATTACTCAAATATGATCTTGTGATGTGGGTTTGTTGATTATAGAAGAATGGTATGAGATTATGTATGTAGTGATTGGGTTACTTGAATTATGATTATATCCATGTATAATCTAGTAAATCTAGATGTTTTTATTGAATATGATCTATGCTCCTTGAAGGGTAAAGTATGAGAATTATGCATGATTATGCGATTGATGTATATGCTTTAAGAACACATTGAGAGTAAAGTGAATATGATTATGATCTAGTTGTTGTGTTATTGGAGGTTATCCTCATGTGCATACTTATGAATGAATATGGCATGATGTGAAAGGTGTTCTCACAATATGATGATTCTAAGGTTGAAAGGTTATTCTCACTTATTGAATCTATGAGCTATAGTGTGAATTATGTTGGATTGAGTGTCAAAACATTCTTCCATGAATATGCACTTAAGTCAAGACTTAATATGTAATCTATGGGAATTAATGCTTAGCACCGAGTGAATATGAATATGAGATGGAAGTTTGTACGATAGTTGAGTCTGTCTTTCCAAATGGGTTTCTTCTAGCTTAGTTGAGTCGGGGTTCCCAAAGTATGTATCTCCTGAGATGAAAACCTTCTACGTTAGTTGAGTCCGGGTTTCTAGTAACAATCTCCTTATCCCATAAACTATGCACCCACATAGGTCTTTAGCTAGTGGATCCACCTAAGCTAATAGTATAGTTCTACCTTAGGCAAGTACGACAACCCCTTTTCGGTGTGGGGTAGACACCGAATTCCATGGTAAGCTCACATGGTCTATGTCGGTTAAGGCTAATCTTCTTTTATGATAGTATGAACAAGAATATGAATTATGAACTATAGTTACTCAAAATTTACTTAGTATGGGTGGGATTATGGGATCTTATATGCATTGCACAAGTATGCTTTGAGTGTATTTATGGTATGTTCCTCTTATGATATGATGATGTATGAGTTGATTATGCTTATGAATTATGCTTTCCACTATCTTCAAAATGATGCTTTAACTTAGAAATTGCATGCATTCAACTAAAATGTCCATTTTAGCATGTTTTCATGATTTTTGCATGACTATCATACTTGGTGCATTTTTGTACTAACCCATATTTTCCTACAATTTCCCAAATGTAGGGTCCGGTTCTCATGGCAGTCCTCATTGTGGCTAGAGCTTGGATTTTTTCATTTCTCCTTACTTAGTGGTGAGTCCTCATGATTCAAGGACAGATATTTCCATTTAGTAGTTTCATTCTAGTATTTGACTTTCGGATTATGTTGTATGGGATGTGACCTTATTTATTCAAGTATTGTAATAGATGGCTAATTGAGACAAGTCTAGACTTCTGTTTTCCTTTATGAAAATTTTGGACTTGAAATGTGTTTTTAATCTTATTGTTCTATTGCTTATGTTGTGGTATGCTAAGTGGCTTACATGGAGCCTTTCAGGGTTCTATGTGCCTTGTTACGTCTAGGGGTACCCTTAGGTCGTGACAGTCAGCCCACTTCATTCCAGTTAGAGTAGACTATAATGCTCAATAGTTGGATAAGGTTTATGTGAAGGAGATAGTGAGGTTGCATGGGGTACCCCTTTCCATCATCTCAGATCGTGGTACGCAATTCACATCCAAGTTTTGGGGAAAATTACATGAGAAGTTGGGCACTTAACTCACTTTTAGCACAACCTTCCATCCACAAACGGACGGGCAGTCAGAGAGAACTATTCAAGTGTTAAAGGACACGTTGAGGGCATGTGTGATTGACTTTGGAGGGCATTGGGATAAGTTCCTACCTTTGTGTGAGTTCTCCTATAATAACAGTTACCACTCCAGCATTGACATGGAACCATTTGAGGCACTTTATGGGAGGGGATGTAGATCACCCATAGGGTGGTTTGAGGCTGGAGATGTGAAACCTTTGGGGTTGATTTGATGAAAGATGTTCAGGATAAGGTAAGAAACATTCAAGCAAAGCTTCTAGCAGTCCAGAGTCGACAGAAAAAGTATGAGACCACAAGGTAAGGGACATGACATTTCAGGTTGGTGAGTAATTTCTTCTAAAGTGTCACCCATAAATGGGGTGATGAGATTCGACAAGAAAGGCAAGCTTAGTCCTCGATACATCGGGCCATTTGAGATTCTTAACTGTATAGGGCCAGTGGCTTAAAGGTTGGCTTTACTGCCTAGCCTATTTGGAGTCCATCCAATGTTCCATGTGTCCATGTTGAAGAAGTATCATGGGGACGGAGATTACATCATAAAGTTGGACTCAATTTTGTTAGATAAAGACCTCCAGTATGAGGAGAAACCGGTTTCAATTCTTAATCGCGATGTCCGGAAGCTAAGGACAAAGGATATAAAGTCTATGAAAGTTCAGTGGAAGCATCGTTTGGTTGAGGAAGCTACCTGGGAAATCGAGAAGGACATGCAAGACAAGTATCCCCAGTTGTTTGACGATTCAGATACTACTCTACTCTTGCCTTAGCCAGCTCTTCTAGTTTATCACTCGGGGATGAGTGATGGGTAAATTGGTATCTATTGTAACAACATATTCCCGGCGTTATGAAAAGCCAATGGGGAAGGAATTTGGGGCAGAAAACTTCTGACCAGTAACTTGGAAATTTCCCACCTAGGTAGAACTTTGATGAAATTTGAGTCAGGTGAGGTCTAGGGCAATCCGATAATGGATGGGGGATTTAATTATGAGTTTGATCATTCGAGTGGATAGCCAAGATGTTAAGCAGCATGTACGACTTTACATAATCAAATTCAGGCGAGTAGAACTCCTAAAACTGATCTTGGCGTGAAAGGGTAGTTTTAGAATGTCAAGGTTTGAAGGTGTGTTGCGAAATGGGAGCTTGGAACTCAAATTCTGAGTTTCTATCTCCGTTCAAGCCGTAAGGGTGGGGTTTATTCCACCAGAATGAGGCTGATGTGGTGGGATAGGGACCGTTGTGGTGGGCTAGTCGTGACTTAAACCGGGGAAAAAACCCCTAAAATGTTATTTTCCGCAAAACCTCATTCTTAAGAACTAAGGGACAACCTAGGGTAGTTTCTCATTAAATTTTCATGAATTCTCGCGCCAAAGGTAAGTTAATTACTCCCCTAATCCATATTTTGATTCTTAGAACTTAGAATCCTTGTTAATTATCGTTGGAGCAGGGTTTTGGCCTGAAGTTTATGGTGGGAAAAGCCCTAGTTGAGCAATAGGATTATGGGTTTGGCCTTGGGTTGATATTTTGTTATAATCCGGATAAAATAGGCCTTGTTTATTGATCCTTGTATTAATTACTTGTTTGTCACGACCCGATTTCTCGAGTCATAATGGCACCTACTATACCCTACCAGTAGGAAAGCCAACCCGTAACCCAGAACATCAAGCAATGAGTGAAAGGGCGGAAACTAGCGAAAACAATAATCTAAACAAGAATAACAAGGCGGAAGCAACCCAAAATAAATATATACAGAAATCTCTCCAAGAACCTGGAAGTCACTAGTACAGAGCTATCTAATAAAGAGTACAAGTCCCAAAAGTGGACCACAACAGAGCGTGTCTCAAAAGCAACAAGCCTAGCTAAACCAAAAAAAAGAGACAAGACTAACCCAAAACGCCAAGTGCTCGCCCTCGTCTCCGAGTCACAACTGCAAAAGAAGGTTGGAACTACTCACCGCTGATAACTGGTACTAGGACCTGCATCACGAAATAGATGTAGAGTGTAGCATGAGTACCAACACAACAGGAACTCAGTAGGCATCATGGGCCGACTGAGCAAAAAGGGTAAACAATAAGAAAGGATAGAATCTAGACACAGAAAGATCAAAGCGGATATGAAAAGAAAGCACACGAGCATACCAGAAACAACGAAGTACAACTAAACTAAACCTAATTGGACTCCCATAAGCCCAGAAGGTACACTCGTGCGCAGGTTTAAATAAAACCTAAACGGACCCCCAAAAGCCCGACAGGTACACAGAAAAGCTAAGTCTACTGAGAAAACGGGCTCCCAGCCCAAAGTAACTAAGATAATCCATCAGACTCCACCCAGCCAGCAATGCACTCCCAGCCCAGCTAGAAAGAGTGAATCTAGGGGGCACCCAACCAAACAGTCCACTCCCAACCCAGCTAGAAAGAGGGACCCGTGAGTGAGGTAGATATCGCGAATCGTCCTACCATGCAGTCAACTCCTAGCCCAGCTAGAAAGAGCGACCCGGGGACACCCAGCCAGCAGCACACTCCCAGCCCAGCTAGAAAGAGAGGCCCGGGGGTGATCGCCGATATCACCGAGTCTACCCAGCCAGCGATACGTTCCCAGCCCAGCTAGAAAGAACGACCCCGGGGGTGATGGTATCTCCAATAGGATCCAATCCCACAACAACCACCGTGGAACGCCGTCCACTCTAAGAAATCACAGAAAAGGCTCCAAGCCTATACTATCTCAATCCCACGCCTCTAGTGATGCACCAAACCTTCGAGAATACGTCGGAACCGCAGAATGAGATGGAGAAGATACAGACGTGCAACAAGCAGCGATAACGCCTATTCTAAGGCTCAAACTATCAGACTCAAGTCTGCTACTCCAGTCTACAAGGATCTAAGTCATCCGAACGACGTCGGTAGAAAGTCGAGGCTATCCAGCCCACACGGGTCATAAGTCTAAGGCAATGCTAGCCTAACCTAAACTAAGGACATCATTCTTACGGCTAAGGATGACAAGGCATACAATACATAGCATACAAGCACACAATAGCATTTACCACATAAGCATGCAACTCTACTAAAACGGTTAACATGATACTATACCCGAAATATGGTCAATCGATCCTAACATGAGGTATCTAATCAAAGTAAGGTAGGAAACTAGTACCCACCCACAATTCACTCCAATCGACATGCATTTACACAATTAAGCTCAATCTAAAAGAAAGAAAGCCATAGCCTACCTTAAGGCCGATCGCGCGCTATCCAAATCACTTTACCGGAGCTTTTTCTTCTCGAACGACCTCGAAACGCTGCCCCTCTATCAAAAATAGAGTCACAACGTTATTACGGTCATTTAGACACTAAAATAACAACAAACGGAGACGGGTCAATTTTGGAGTCAAAACGGGAATCGTGGGACCCACGCTGGAAATTACGGAATTAACCCCAAAAGTGGGTTCTAACCAGTTCCCCCAGATCATGTCCCAAAATGGGACACAATTCGGGGCTCGAGAACAACACAATATCAACATGCAACTAAAACCCAAATTTTCTCAAAACTAGAAATGGGACAGCAGTTGAATCAGTGTATTTACCAGAAACTGGAGGTCTACAGAGAAATGTGACAATACCACGATGTTCTCCTCGAAAAACTATTCAAGATTGCCTCAAAAATCACTGAAATCGGACCTAAAATGGCTGATAAAACAAGTCTCAAAATTTTCCAAAATCAAGCTCATAAAAGGGTCGTGCAGCAGGTATTTTACGAAAATTACCTCAAACGGGGACCTCAAATCACTATCCGAGCTCATCAACGTGTTGTCCTCGAAAAATCTCACAACTTTGCCTTTTGAATCACCCAAATCGGTTGAGAGATGAGAGAGTTATGAGGGTTTAAGTTTTGGGAATGTTTGCTGATCTTCTGCATTAAATAGCAGATTTTCTGCAATATTTTCCCAAAATTAAAAATTCCGACGGGGTGCTCCGAACTTGTTCGGAACTCCGTGCACGCAAATTATATATGCAAACATACCAAATTTGATATTCCGGATTCAACGGCGCAGTCGAAATTTCCATCAGAGGTCATCTCGATAAAAAGTGGGTCCCACTTCCAAAAGCCATTTAGGTCAAAAACCACAAAAGGGCTCGAAAAGATATCGAAAACCTCGGGACACAAAAGAAAGATCAATCTAGACCAAACTCAACATTCCGGAGCTAACCGCGTTGACGGAATTTTCATCCGAGTGCGTTTACTTAGAATGTTGACCAAAGTCAAACTTAAGCTTAAACTTAAAGTTAAAACGCCTAATCGCACCGACTCACACTGAAAACCTCGGGAGTCATGTCGACCATGCTACTAGCCTAAAATGACCCTTTCGGAGCTGATGGAATCGTCAGAATTGGATTACGATGTCATCTTCTTGAATTTTTGATCGAAAATGATCGTTCAAGGTTCATAAGCTCCAAAACACAAAAACTCGCACCAAGACCAAACGAACGACCAGGTGACCGAACTGTCAGTCCCAGCAAGTCATAAATGACTTGGGGTTGCTACAGGAACGCTCTAAACGACACACAGAAGGCAAAACACAGAAATGACCAAAAGGGTCATTACAATATCCACTACTAAAAAGGACTTTCGTCCGCAAAAGTAAGGGTCAAGAAGTACCTGAAGGCTCAAACAAGCCAGGAAACTGCTCTCGCATCTCCTGCTCGGTCTCCCAGGTAGCCTCCTCGACTGGACGATGCCTCCAACGGACCTTAACAACAGGGATGGCTCTCGACCGCAACTGTCTGACATCTCTGGCTAGAATAGCAACCGGCTCCTCTGTAAAGGTCAGATGATCATCTAACTCAACCGAATCATACTGGAGCACATGAGACTCATCTGGAACATACCGGCGCAGCATCGAAACATGAAACACTAGGTGGATAGCCGATAGTGCTGGAGGTAAAGCTAACTCATAGGCAACCTCGCCAACTTCTCTCAAAATCTCAGAAGGGCCTATATACCTGGGGCTAAGCTTTCCCCGCCTCCCAAATCTCATCACGCCCTTCATGGGCGATACTCGAAGAAATACCCGGTCACCAACTGCAAACCTCAACAGTCGACGCCTATGATCTGCGTAACTCTGATGTCTACTCTGAGCCGTCCTGAGCCTATCCTGAATCACCCACACCTGATCCAGGGCCTCCTGAAGCAAATCTGTACCACGCGGCCTAGGCTTTGTAGACTCAAACCAACCAACTAGAGAGCGACAACGCCTACCATATAAGGCCTCAAATGGGGACATCTGAATACTAGAGTGGTAGTTGTTGTTGTACGCAAACTCCGCCAAAGGCAGGAACTGGTCCCACTAACCTCCAAAATCCATAACACAGGCCCGCAACATATCCTCAAGGACTTGAATAGTACGCTCCGACTGGCCATTCGTTTGCGGGTGGAAAGTTGTGCTAAGGTCAACCCGAGTGCCCAACTCATCCTGAAAGGTCCTCCAAAGGTAGACGTGAACTGAGAACCCCGATCTGATATAATAGAAACTGGCACGCTATGAAGACGGACCACCTCCCTAATGTAGATACGAGCCAACCTCTCGGCACTGAAAGTAGTATGAACAGGAAGGAAGTGTGCTGACTTGGTCAATCGATCCACGATGACCCAAATGCTTTCAACACCTCTAGAAGTCCAAGGCAACCCCACAACGAAGTCCATAGTGATACGCTCCCACTTCCACTCCGGAATGGGTAATCTCTGGAACTCGCCACCAGGCCTCAAATGCTCGGCCTTCACCTGCTGGCAACACAGACAACGGGATACATAGTCGGCAATATATCTCCTCATACCGCTCCACCAATAATGCTGCCTCAAATCACGATACATCTTCGTTGTGCCCGGATGGATAGAGTATCTAGACTCATGGCACTCAAAAAGTATCAACTGTATCAAATCCCCAACTCTCAGAACACAGATACGGCCGACGAATCTCAACACTCCATCAGGATCTAAGGTAGCCTGACCACCATCACCCGCTAATACTCGATCTCTAAGGGCCACCAAGGCCTCGTCCTCAAACTGACAACCACAGATCCTATCAGGCAAGGAAGACTGAACTACCATATGGGCCAAGACATGTCTAGAATATGAGATATCCAACCGAACCATGCTATTGGCTAAGAACTGAATGTCCATAGCCAAGGGTCGCTCCTCAACAAATAAGAAGGCTAGACTACCCATACTCACCGCCTTCCGGCTCAAGGCGTCCGCTACCACATTTGCCTTGCCCGGATGATAGAGAATAGAGAGGTCGTAGTCCTTCAGGAGCTCAATCCAACGACGCTGCCTCGAATTAAGGTCCCTCTGGCTCATGATGTACTGAAGACTCCTATGATCGGTATAGATCTCACATCGAACTCCATACAAGTAGTGCCTCCAAATCTTAAGCGCGAAAACTACCGCCGCCAACTCCAAGTCATGAGTGGGGTAGTTGTGCTCATGGATCTTAAGTTGCCTCGATGCATAAGCAATAACCCGGCCCTGCTGCATCAATACACAACCTAAACCAACGCCGGATGCGTCACAATAAACCTTGAAGCCCTCACCTTCAACTGGAAGAGTCAATATAGGAGCGGTGGTCAATAACTCCTTCAGACTCAAAAAGCTCGCCTCACACTCCTTTGACCAAACAAAGGGAACATCAACACGAGTCAACCGGGTCAGAGGTGCTGCCAAGGTAGAGAAACCCTCCACAAATCGTTTGTAGTAGCCTGCTAGTCCGACGAAGCTCCGAAGCTCAGTAACTGAGGTAGGCCTAGCCCAATCACGAATAGCCTCAATCTTCGTCGGATCTACCATAATGCCTTCCTTGGATACAATATGCCCCAAGAACGCTACAGAGTCTAACCAAAACTAGCACTTTGAGAACTTGGCATAAAGTCGTTGATCTCTCAAGGTCTGGAGCACAACTCTCAAATGCTGCTCATGATCACCCCTACTCCGCGAGTATATCAAAATGTCATCAATGAAGACTATGACGAAGGAATCAAGATAAGGCCTGAACACGCGCGTCATCAAGTCCATAAAGGCAGCAGGGGCATTAGTCAACCCAAATGACATCACCAAGAACTCATAATGGCCATAACGGGTCCTAAATGCAGTCTTAGGGATGTCCGCTGCCCTAATCCTCAACTGGTGGTAACCGGACCTCAAATCAATCTTAGAGAACACTGAAGCTCCTTGTAGCTGGTCAAATAGGTCATCAATCCTAGGCAGAGGATATCGATTCTTCACTGTCACCTTATTCAACTGTCTATAGTCAATGCACATGCGCATCGTACCGTCCTTCTTCTTAACAA